>CAIGQZ010010775.1:6589337-6609172 GCA_903798205.1 Danio tinwini
CATCCATCCATCCATCCATCCATCCATCCATCCATCCATCTATCCATTGCTATTTCTCTCGTGTCTAGAATATTCTTCCTGATTTTGAAATTTTTAGATATTTAGACTAGAAACATTGTAAAGATGGCACCTTTACAAATCTTGTATTTTTCCGTTGTTCTTTCCCACTCGATCGCCAACTAATCCGCCAAAAAAAGCAGCGCTACACTTCAATTTTCAGCTTAACAGGCAGGAGATGAGAGGAATATTGGAAACAGAGAGGTGATTAGAGGTCATGTGATGTCACTGTCAGCAAGCCAATGACCTCTGTCACAGCTCCTGCCATTTAAATGTCAAAATGTGCATCCGTGTCGGACGGCCATCATCTCTCTCTCTTGCCTGGATTTGCATTTCAGAGAGTCCCTGTTCGCTGTCAGGAAAAAAAAACAGCAACCCGTCAGACCTCCGTACTGGGCATCTCTTCAAACATGTGTGTCCCTGCCAGATGCTAATTCACCGCAATTAAAACAGATATCACAGGCGCGCACTTGAGCTTGGGATTGATGAGGCGGATGTTAAATTTACCGTGCAATGAGTGAGATGTTTGTCACGTCACACAGCGTGAGTGATGTTTGTCCTTCCTGACAGCTCTCAGAAATGTTTCCGAGTTTGATATCAAATAGTGCCTTTGATGCCGCAGAGTTGAAACATAGTTCACGTGTGCGGTGCTGCATCGGAAATCAGAAGCCAGGACAATGTGCATGTTAATGTTAATTAGAGGATTCATACAAAGTTTGTCATTTGCCCGGGTTGTGTTTAGAGAGAAGTTTATTCATTCATTCATTCATTTTTTTTAGGCTTAGTCCCCATATTAATCAGGGGTTGCCACAGTGGAATAAACCACCAACTTATCCAGCATATGTTTTATGCAGTGGATGCCCTTCCGGCCGCAACCCAACACTGGGAAACACTAATACACTGTTGCTTTCACACACATACACTACAACCAATTTAGTTTATTCAATTCACCTTTAGCGCATGTCTTTGGACTGCGGGGGAAACCGAAGCAAGGTGAGAGCATGCAAACACAAAAATGCCAACTGACCCAGCCGAGGCTCGAAGCAGCAACCTTCTTGCTGTGAGGCGATTGTGCTACCCACTGCGCCACAATGACGCCATAGAAATAAGCTTTAATGTAATGTTTTTTGGGATCTTTTTTATTGTGATGTTACTTTCATGGGGTGACACTGTGGCTCAGTGGTTAGCACTGTCACTTCACAGCAAGAAGGTCACTAGTTTGAGTCCTGGCTGGGTCAGTTGGCATTTCTGTGTTGAGTTTGCATGTTCTCCCCTTGTTGGCGTGGGTTTCCTCCAGGTGCTCCGGATTCCACCACAGTCCAAAGACATGCTGCTATAGGTGAATTGAATAAACTAAATTGGCCGTAGTGTATAAGTGTGTGTGTGTGTGTGAGAGAGAGTTTATGGGTGTTTTCCAGTACTGGGTTGCAGCTGGAGGGCATCTGCTGCGTAAAACATATGCTGGATAAGTTGGCGGTTAATTCCGCTGTGGCGACCACTGATGAATAAAGGGACTAAGCTGAAGGAAAATGAATGAATGAATGAATGTTACTTTCATGGCAATTTAAGCTTGGAAGTTGTGTTGTAATGTGAAGAAAATGTAATATTTGACTTGTGCCTTAATTAGTATTCATTCATTTGTATAAATAACAGTAAAAAAAAAGTTATATTTATATATTTATTATTATATAAATATTAGTGCTGGCAAAGATTAAACGTGATTAAGAACATCCAAAATACAAGTTTGTTTTGACATGAGATGTGTGTTTATTATATATATATATATATATATATATATATAATCTATATGTAGGGTCAGACAGAATTTGCGGCCACTTTTTGCTATTTCTGCTGAGAATTTTGTAAAAGGTCTGTGGATTTATGCGGAATGATTTTAAGAGTATCATAACTAAAGACTTAATATATGACATAAAAATAATACATTTTTTAATTAATTGAATGTTTACAGTGCAAATCTAATTAGTCCCACTTTTTTGGTAAACAAAGCAAGTCTCATATAAAATATACAGTTGTAGTCAGAATTAATACCCCCCCCTGAATTATTAGCCCCCCTGTTTATTTTTCCCCCAATTTCTGTTTAACGAAGAGAAGATTGTTTTCAACACATTTCTAAACATAATAGTTTTAATAACTCATGTCTAATAACTGATTTATTTTATCTTTGCCATGATGACAGTAAATAATATTTGACTAGATATTTTTCAAGACACTTCTATACAGCTTAAAGTGACATTTAAAGTCTTTACTAATTAGGTTATCTAGGCAGGTTAGGGTAATTAGGCAAGTTATTGTATAATGATGGTTTGTTCTGTAGACAATAAATATATATAGCTTAAAGGGGCTAATAATTTTGACCTTAAAAGGGTTTAAAAAAAATAAAAACAGCTTTTTTTCTAGCCGAAATAAAACAAATAAGACTTTCTCCAGAAGAAAAAATATTATCAGACATACTGTAAAAAAATCCTTGCTCTGTTAAACATTATTTGGGAAATATTTAATAAGAAAAAAAAATCAAAGAGGGGCTAATAACTCTGATTTCAACTCTATACTAAAAGACAGAAAATATTATTTCACAAACTGAATTGTAAATAAATCATAGGAGCATTGAATATTAGTCAATAATATTATTAAAATTAATATAAACACTGATTAAATATAAATTTCACACATGTACACAAGTAAATAAATAGACTTAATGATGGGCTAAAAATCTGCAGAAATCTGATTTCTGCATGCATAGATTCTGTGTGGGCCTATATGTAATTCACAAACATACATAAAAAAAACCAAACAGTTTTTTTAGATATATATTTAAATTGTGTATCATAAACATATATTTTTATATCTAAATATATATATATAAACATTCTTTTTTTAGGTCACATTTTATTTTGATGGTCTGTTTGTTGAATTTAAGTTTCATTGCATCTACATTGCAGCTAATTTTCATTAGATTGTAAGTAGACTGTTAAATTGGGGTTAAGGTTAGTGTAAGTTGACATGTAATTGCAATGTTTCTTATAGTCAGTTAAATGTCTGTTAAAGGAGCAGTATCAATTGATATTAACATTGCAGCTAATTTTCATTAGATTGTAAGTAGGCTGTTAAATTGGGGTTAAGGTTAGTGTAAGTTGACATGTAATTCCAATGTTTCTTATAGTCAGTTAAATGTCTGTTAAAGGAGCAGTATCAATTGATATTAAGCAGACAGTCTAATAATACTCAAATGGACCATCAAAATAAAGTGTTACCTTTTTTTAAATTTTTTGTTTATTGAACATAAAAACAAACAAAGTTATGGTGTCCAAGAGAGCTTAACGTGCTGCAATTTAGGAAAACACCTGCAATTACAAAAAACGCCAGCAAATTAAGAAAAGACAGATCTATCTGTTTGAATGCACACGTGCTGCAAACCCTCACAACGCAAACACATTGAAAAAACGTGCTACATTTTCACACAACACAAACAAATAAATAAAATGTGCTGCATTTTCACACAATGCAAACAATTTACGAAAACACGCTGCATTTTCTCACGTGCGCTTTTTAAAAATGTGTTTGCGTCGTGATGATTTGCAACTGGATGAAGGTCTTTTCTTAATCTGCTGGCATTTTTTTTGTAATTGCACATGTTTTCTTAAATTGCAGCACGTTAAGCTCTCATGGCCACCATACAAAGCAAAAAAAGATGAACATACAAACAAAAACTAAATAAGGACAAAAACAAGGATACCAGTAAATACAAGTAGTCATAAAAACAAATAATAAAAAGCACAGAATAACAATACATAAATAAACCTTCTAAAATATATGCATGCAATGGCATATTTATATATCAAAATAAATATACAAACTTGTATATGATGTCAATATAGGCTTTACTTTTGGATGTGATTAATCATGATTAATCTGTGCCCAGCACTAATAAACATATAGTTGAGAAAAAAGTTATTTGTCCTCCTATGTTATTTTAATTCACACAGAATTCCAACTGAACCAGCCGAGGTTTGAACCAGCGACCTTCTTGCTGTAAGGCGACAACGGCGCCACCGTGCCGTCCCCTGTACTGAATTGTCACTATTAAAAATAATAATGATAATAAAAAATAATGCAATTAAAATACATTATGATAAATGAGAATTTTGGGGGGGAAACATTATTAATTGTCCTGAAATCCATGTTAAAAAGAGAAGAGAATATAAAAATATTCTTTATTTATTTACAATTAATTTTTTGCACGTGAAGCAATACATACTATATAAAAAATCATATAATTTAAAGGAAAAAAATACAGTTTAAATTATGAGGTGACATCCATTCATTTTTTTGACAACACAGGCTTATTGTGAATACGTAGCCCTGTATACATTTCTGGAGAGAGTGAATTGTGTAGGCAGAGGTACGTATGGCTGCATTTCATCTTTAAAACGAACGCTACAGGGCGTTATGATGCTGCTGAAGGCTTCTGTTTATTTTCACGCTTACCAGCTGACTGCTTACCTCTTTATTGATGGCTTGAGCCCAGCGGCTTGCAGCGTTTGTCGGCTGACTTGAGACGCAGTCGACGGTGACGATGGGGTTCGGGTCCAGCGAAGAACGTTTTCAGAAAGCAGGTAAAACATAAAAAGGCAAAAAAATAAAAAAAAATAAATAACAGGGTGAGAATGTGGTAAAATCTGAAAACGTGGTAAGTCAGGCTGCCACGAGGGCTTTTCTTTTTTCTGGATTGCTTTTGTAAACACTATTGGTTGGGTTTAGGGAAGGAGGAGGGTGGGGTAATCAGTCAATCCATCGGTCAGTCATTCATTCAGTCAGTCGACATCAACCTCTGGTGGATTTACGCGAGAAGAGCAAGCATGAGTGGCTCAGGAGAAACTTGAGCTCTGAAAAAGCGTACACAGCGACCTCTGGCAGATTTGCAAAAACAAAATCTGCAAAAATTTACCTCCTGGGACGTATTTCGCTCTCTCCAGAAATGTATACAAGGGTGCGTATCCATAATGAGGCTGGATTGGATGTGCCATGCAAATACTAACAAATTTAGTAACACTTTAGAATAAAGGTCAGCTAGTTTATGTTATTCAATGTATTTATTAACATTAAGCTTTAATAATCTTGTAAAGCATTTAATAATAGTTCAGCATTAACTAATGCTTTATCAAAACCCAAAGTTGTGCTTGTAACATTAGTTAATGCACCGTGAATTGACATGAACTAACGATATTCAACCTAACATTAACTAACATTAATGTAGATGAATAAATGCAGTAATAAATGTATTACCAACAGTTTGTTTATGTTAGTAAATACATTAACCATTGTATTATTACCACAACTTTTAGGCTGAATTGAAAGTTTACCTTGAACAAACCAATAATGACACTTCAATCAACTGGAGCTCCGCAGAGCGTCTGCTGGGTGGAAAAAACCACGCTCGACGGCCACTTGCTGCTGCCTATTTAATAGCTCTTTTACAAACTAATAGCAAGCAGCAAAACAGCAGCGCTCGCCCTCATATTTGTGAAGACAGCGAGACTTATTTCCTCCTGAATCTATTAGATCTGGCTGTGATTTCTCTGTGCACTTCATTAAAAGAGCTTTGAGGAGCACAGCTTGAGAGTGATGTATCGCTCGGCTCCCAGATTGAAGCCCCATACATCATTTTCATTGCGCTAGTTTTGCCTTCATCTCACTCCTCTCGAGCGCCTACTAGATAATAAACTTTCTTCGAGAGAGTTATAATTCTCGAAGACGAATATGATATAGATTTGGGTTTTGGAGAAGTTCCCTGTTTGGTGGATTGTCTAATTCTGTGGCTGTTTAAAGGACACATGAAATCTAAACTAACCAAACTAAATTGACTTTGTTAGCTCGCATTGTTAGTTTTGTGGTGAGCAATTCATCTGTGCATGTCATCAAGAAAAAAAAGTTTGCCCTTGTAATCTTAAATTGAAATCTGAAAATGCACTTCCTGTTGAATTCTTGGATTATGTCTGTCTGAGGTTTTGGGCGTGGCTAACATACTTAACCACGCCCCTCCAGCTGTCAGTTTTGACAACAGAAATGGTGAGGAGGAGGAGGTGTCTAATAGGTTGTAATATCTCTCCCCAAACACTTTTCCCGATCTTTCTGACTGAAATGCCTACTTTACTACATCCAATCAGCTTGCTGTAGATCAAACAAGCCACGCCCACTGTTTTCTCATTTATTATTCAGTTTCTCTTGGAACATGGGTTGCAGTTTCCGGTTCATGCGAACTTTAAGGCCATTTACGCTTGGTATTAAAGGGGTAGTTCACCAAACAATGAAGATTTCCTGTTAATTTAGTCACCCAAACGCCATTCGTTTGTGCACGAATATTGGCATATATTCTTACATTGGAAAAAACTAACTTGCACGCGGGAAAGATGCAATATGTTAACGGCCCACTGCTATAGTTAATCTAGTGTGCATGCCTATTATCCTTATAAGCTCGGAACTTTAAACTAGCGTGCTGGTGGCATAACTTTGTTTAGTTGCTGCATTTTTTATATATAATATACAAATAAAAGTAGTAATGTTCAACTTAATTTGTTTGTTTAAATTCAGCCGGTATAAATTGTTTGCAACCACTCACCTTAAAAAATGTAGTAAATCTAATGAGTAACTTTTTTCAGTGTATGCAAGCCTCACTCATCAGAAAAGTGGTTGAAAGGAGCTGAAAGTGGACTATAGAAAGACTCATATAAACACCAGTTACAAACGGTAATGTGTCTCCCTTGTGATCTGACCAGCCAAACATGTTAATTCCAGGTGTAAACAGGCTGTTAAAGTTGCACGTTGGTTTATTCCAGTCACGCAAAGCTTGCCGAACCCTCTGGCTTCCCCTCACCACGCATCACTGAGCGTCCACTTCAACTAGCCGGATAAAGATGCTCTGTTGCCTTCCCGAAGCCCTGAGGTGAACCAACTTTGGGCTGTGTTTTAATCAGCCCGTACTGTTTACTCCACTATCAGGACAGCATCTATAAATACCTACTAGAATGAATAATTGTAGCCCTTGGTGAGTTTCCAAGGGTTTTCAATAAGACCAAAACAAAGGTGAGCGATATTAAAGTGTTTGTTGTTGTTGACAGCAATGTCTGTGATGTAATTGAGTAAATTTATGTTATGGCCATGATTTTAACAGTAAAAAAATGCTAAAATGCTACATTAAAAAGATGTAACCTGGTCAACAGTACACTTTAAAGAAATGTGTGGAGCAATGGGTGATGATTTGAGCCGCAGCTGGGTCAGTTGGCATTTCGGTGTGGAGTTTGCATGTTCTCGCCGTGTTGGTTTGGGTTTTTTTCGGGCGCTCTGGTTTCCCCCACAAGTCCAAAAACATGCACTAAAGGTGAATTGGGTAAGCTAAATTATCTGTATCATATGTGTGTAAATGAGTGTGTATGGATGTTTCCCAGGGATGGGTTGCACCTAGAAGGGCATCCGCTGTGTAAAACATATGCTGGGTAAGTTGGCGGTTCATTCCGCTGTGGCAACCCCAGATTAATAAAGGGACTAAGCCGAAAAGAAAACGAATGAATGAATATACAAATTCACTTGAAGTCATTTTGTTAAATATCTAATTCCATATTTTTGAAAGCACTTTATAGTATTCTGATTATTGACATTGAGACATTGCATTGGGTTTTAATCAGTGCTCAACCCGTCCACCATCAGGAGAGCATCTATAAATACCAACTAAAACGAATAATTGTAGCCCTCTGTGAATTTCCAAAGGCTTCCTTACAAGACCAAAACAAAGCAGAGAGATATTAAAGTGGGAATATACAGTATCCAAGCCTGTCTAGTGCAAGAAACAGTTGTCTTTACTCCATAAACGTCTCTCGAAACAGTCTTGGATCGCACATCACCCTTTGAAGCGATGTAGCAATTACGTTGTCTCTTTTCGCCCGAGGACCCCAAATTAAAACGAATGAGCCATCAAAGTTCTCCAGCAAACTGTGGGACAGCAAAAGAGACGCATGGAGCTGTAGGTGTAGGCTTTGTTTGGAAAGTCTAAATGACGCTGCTGCTGCTGTTGTTGTTATTGATGCAATCTTGTCTTCGAGCTCCCACAGCGGAGAACAAAAAAGAAAAGAAAAAAAAGTACCAGCAGATTTTTTTTTTTCTCAGAGCGTGTGCTGTGCTGTTATCCGACAAACTATACTACAATAACCGCACTGAAATCAATAGATGTCCTTTTCTTTTGTCTGAAATGCCAGCAAGCAAGTTTACTTTGTTTTGCGAGGATTGCAAGTCGAAGTAATCGATGCATAAAATTGTATAATGTGTGTATTGATGGCGAGGCGCAATTTAGACTTCCGCTGGTTTCATCAAAGTGAATCATACTTGGCCACTTCTGAAACTTTTGAACATTTTGGTGTTTTTTAATATTATAGGATTTGGTTTATAGGTCTTGTATTTTTTTTAAGTACTATGAAATACTTTCACGAGGCTGCATGGTTGCGCAGTGTAGCACGTTCACCTCACAGCAAGAAGGTCGCTGGTTTGAGCCTCGGGTGGGTCAGTTGGCATTTCTGTGTGTAGTTTGCATGTTCTTCCCATGTGGGTATGGGTTTTCTCCGGGTGCTCCGGTTTCTCCCACAGTCCAAACACATGCACTATAGGTGAATTGGGTAAGCTAAATTGTCCGTAGTGTATGTGTGTGAATGAGTGTGTTTAGATGTTTCCCAGTGATGGGTTGCAGCTAGAAGGGCATCCACTGCGTAAAACATATGCTGGATAAGTTGGCGGTTCATTCTGCTGTGGCGACCCTGGATTAATAAAGGGACTAAGCCGAAAAATAAAAAAATGAATAAATTAAATACTTTCACAGTTGGTTTGACATATACTCCATGACTTAATATAATATGACGGTTTGTATCGAAACAGGATGATTGATAAGTTAGGGAGGTGTAGAGAAAGGGAGGTGTAGAAAGGCAGTGAAAGCCAAGACAGCAGCTGAAATCTCTCAGTAGTTCTTCAGCAACTCTCTGCCCTCTGTCATTGTAAATGAATATCAGCTGCTTCAGTCCAACGTCTACATTACCAGGATGATGAAGATGAAATCAGGGAGGACATTTCAGCAAGACAATGATCCAAAACACAGCCAAGAAAACTCTCAAATACTTTCAGAGAAAGAAAATCAAGCTGCAGAATGGCCTAGCCAATCACCTGAACTGAATCCAATAGAAAATACAGAAAAAAGATCAGTTTGGATAGACGAGACCCAAAGAACCATTATATTTTTACACTCTGTGGAAAAAAAAACAAAAAAACTCACACCTGAGCAATGCATGTGACTTCATTCTCCATATGAGAGGTGTCTTTCAGCTGACATCACAAAAAAAAAAACATTTTATAAAACATTTAATAAAGTATTAAATACATTTCAGTAGTTCAGTTGAAACATTATTACTCATTATTACTCACTTTTGCAAATTTTTTTTTGTTTTGTTATTTTTATAACGTGCTGCGTTATGAGAGACTCTTATTGGGCGATAAAAAATATCGCTGTTAATCTATTCTCAAAGTTGGGTTGGGAGCTGGGTCTATTCCATGCAAGCTATGGTGACTTTAACCTTGATATTTGAGCGCGGATGTATACCTAGCCGAATTGCACTGTAGGTGGCGAGAACGAGTCTTCGAACCTGTGTGTACTCCTACTGTGAAATGACCACATCAAACGTGACGTGCTAACATGGATGCGGTTCACTAGAGTGAATCTGATTAATGTTAGCTCCACATCTAACTATCAGGCACCTGTAGAGTTTATGCATTCCAGTAAAACATACAAATAAAATGAAGTGGGTGCTTTTTAAAATGAATGACGGTGAATGAAAGTCAAACCAGTGAGCCGTCTGACAAAAAAGTGCCCTTCTGAATCAAATCAGCAGGATGACCTTCTGGATCTTTCACTTACTTCGAAAACACTACTGACTATGCTTACATGGACATCTGTAATCTAGTTATTTACCTTAATAGACATTAATATAATTAAGGTGTTTACATGAAGTACAAGTTTCCTGTAATTTTGGGTGACTTTAACTGCAGTTCGGCAGTTTCACTTTCACTCATGAACATTTCATTCATGCCCCCGTGACAAACTGGGGTATGAGACACAAATAAGGAGTAAGGACTGGTAAGAGTGTTATGAAATTTAATAATGCCATTAATATCTGCATACTCCACATCTTAATTCCATTTCTGTTTAGTTCAGTTATGACTTTAGTCAAGATTAAGGTAATCAAAAATCGCTGGAGCTTATGTAGGCCTACAGTTCAAAATTGATGTTTAACTGAATAAACAGTTAGTAAACGCAAGTACATCTTATTGAACATCATTTATTTTCATCAACAATTACCATAGTAGAACAGTTTCTTAAGCAGTTTGTGATGCATTTTAGAAACAGGAGAAGAGCCCCTGGTCTAATGTACCACCTGGCTTGAGAAACCTGTTCTCAAAGACTTACTTTAGTCATTATTTGGGTAGCACACATATTCTGAATGCCTTCGGCAGAATTCAAATGAGCCATTTTAATCTAGATTAATTCCAAGATTACAGTGAGATTAATCTAGATAAAAAAATTATCCATGCCCACCTATAGTTTTTACTAAAATCTAGTTCAATTCCATATCAACAGCTTCTTTAGATATTTTTCCCATGCAAAACACATGACATGTTTAATACTTATTCCACCCACTGTATTTATGCACTTTTCAATGTAAGACTATACACTCTCAGAAATAAAGGTACGCAAGCTGTCACTGGGGTGGTACCTTTTCAAAAGGTACAAATTTGTACCTAAAAGGTCCATATTAATACCTCAAGGGTACATATTGGTAACAAAAAAGTACAAAAGTGTTCCTTTTAAAATTTGTAGGTACTAATATATACTTTTGAGGTACCAATATGGACCCTTCAAGTACAAATGTGTACCTTTTGAAAAAGTACCACCCCAGTGACAGCTCACATACCTTTATTTCTAAGAGTGTATGAACGTGTGTTTGGAAAGTCTGTTGTGACTTTAAAGGCCATCTATTAAGACGACATAATCAACCTTTTGGAAAACTTCTCCAAACTACTGTTTTTCGCTTGCCCAAAGCAATTAGTGAGTTTTCCGAAGCCAGCTGAGCCATTGATTGCATATATTTATAACATTGACAGAAACCTGGAGAGGAGACGGCATTTTCCTCTGCCACTGCCGAGAGGTCAGGACGGCTTTCTTACACTAATTTAAGAATTTAAGACACACAGTAATGCCGGAGTCACGAACACAAGCCAGAAGTTTGAAGAAACATCTATAAAAATTTCAATAGTGATAGCTTGAAGTTTGCGAAGCTCTGCCATTGACCTCATACGTCAAGCTTTCCCCATCCAAACACTGGACTTCAAACAGGCTTTGTCTGAGCTTTGAAGAGATCATATTAAACACAGTAAAACCTATATAGACTGGTGGTTTGTTGGGTCTGGAAAATAGTGCCATAATTAACTAACTATTTTGCTGCTAAATTGCGATTTTTATGTATAGCTGTTTACTCAAATACAACCAACACAACTTAGTGTGTGTAAAAAAATTAAAACGTCAGTATAAAAAAAATTCTGAATTATTGGCTATATTTTTTTCCTTCAATTTCTGTTTATTAGAAATAAGATTTTTTTTAACACATTTCTAAACATAATAGTTTTGATAACTCATTTCTAATAGCTATTAATTAAATATTAACTATCTAATAAATATTCTTTTATCTTTGCCATGATGACAGTATAATTCTTCTTTCATACATATTTGGCAAGATACAAATATTCAGTTTAAAGTGCAATTTAAAGGCATAATTAGGTTAATTAGGCAAAATACACTGAAAAAAATGATCTGTTGCAAACTATTTATTTGTGTTGAATTTAAACAAACAAATTTAATTTAATAAAATTCTACTTATTTTTTGTTTAAATTCAGCCTAAATAAATTGTTTACAGCCACTTAACGTAAAAAAAAAAAGAGTAAATCCAAGGAATCATCTCTGAATGATTTTTTTCAGTGTAGGGTAATTAGGCAAGTCATTGTATAACAGTGGCTTGTTATATAAGAAATATTTCGGAAAAAAAAGTAAAATCACAGAAATGCTAATAATGTTAACTTCAACTGTATGACCTCACATGAAAGTAATCATTATTTGTATTAATTTATCAGTAATTGTTTTACATTTACTTTCAACTACAGATTTTATTCGTTTTATTTATTAGCTGATTCGTGACTGAAATAATCTTGATTATTAAAAAGATTTGATTCTTTAAAATACATTTGATTCACAAATAAATAACTTCTACGAATCAGTTCTTTTGCAGTGATATAGTGACAGCTGAAGTCAAAATTATTAGCCCCTCTGTTTTTTTTCCCAATTTCTGTTTAACGGAGAGATTTTTTCAACACATTTCTAAACATAATAATTTTAATAACTCATCTCTAATAACTTATTTATGTTATCTTTGCCATGATGACAGTGAATACTATTTTACTAGATATTTTTAAGACACTTCTATACAGCTTAAAGGAACATTTAAAGGCTTAATTAGGTTAACTAGGCAGGTTAGGGTGATTAGGCAAGTTATTGTATAATGATGGTTTGTTCTGTAGACTATCGAAAAAATATATAGCTTTAAGGGGCTAAAAATTTTTATCATAAAATGACCTTTAATTAAAAAAATTTAAAACTGCTTTTATTCTAGCCAAAATAAAACAAATAAGAGTTTCTCCAGAAGAAAAAAATATTATCAGACATATTGTGAAAATTTCCTTGCTCTGTTAAACATCATTTGGGAGATATTTAAACAAGAAAAGAAATTCAAATTCTAACTTCAACTGTACATCACGACCAGTGTGATTCACTAACAAATTAGTCAGTTCTTAGCAAGATTTCAAAGGATTTGAATAAGTTCTGAATCAACAACTTGTGACTCACTTAGTAATGTTAGTGTTGTGACCTTACAATTTTAATTACTGCGTATTTGATTATTTCAGATGTCATTTATTTCTAATGCAAAGCTGAATTTGAACTATTATTACTCTGCAGAATTTCTCACATGAATCATGAAACATAACTTGTTAGTGTTGCGAATAGTTTTATTTTGCAAACAGTATTATGAAATAGCAATGGTGTTCTTTTCAGGATTCTTTGAGGAATACGAAGTTCAAAAGAGAATTTTTGGGATATAAAGGAAAGAAAAAAATTAGGGGCTCTATCAATAAAGCGCAAGATGTGTTTGGCATGATGTGTTGCTATTTTCAGACCAGTGCAACAGTAATTTTCACATTTTACGCAATGTTGTTTAAATAGTAAATCCATTTGCGCTCCTTTGTGGACTCATGGGTGTGCTGGTCTAGAAAGGAGGTGTGTTAAGGCGCATTGATGCCATTGATCAAGTAAATGCAGGTCTAAAGTCCCGCGCAGAACGCGTTAGTTATGCGCCTATGCGGGTCCAAACATGTACACATTGCTTAATATACACAGGATGTACAGCAATACACAAATATCTTTACATATGAAAAAAGTTAAGGATTTTAATGTTACAAAATTATTATTTTCTACATAAATATAAACACCACTGCCTCCATGTCTTCTTCATATCAGGAGGCTTTTTTTCATTTTTTTCAAGACAATTTAATTAGTAAATTTGTAAAAATTAAGAGGCTGAATGGAGGAGGTTTGTTTCTTTATCCTTGCTGCAGATGGTCTGTTTAACTGTTTTCTCGCTAGTGAAGCGTTCAGTTTTTCCTCTTACAAAGTCTGCCATGTAAATAGCAAATGCGCCATGGTGCGACTCTTAAAGGGAATGTGAGATGAGACTGTGATTGGTTTAATGCATGTTATGCTCAAAACACACCCAAAACTCATTAAGAGAGTAAGCACAACTCTATTAGACCATGTGTCGTGGCGCAGAGTGTATTTTTCTGTCCTTAAAACAGCAAAAGTTTCAGACATGCCCTTAATGATTTTGCACCATGCTCTTTAGACTCTTTAGCCCATAATCTTAACTTTGATTAGTTTAATGCATCCTTGCTTTTAATAAATATAAAAATAAAATAAATAAGGTGACTCAGTGGCACAGTAGGTAGTGCTGTTGCCTCACAGCAAGAAGGTCGCTGATTCGAGCCTCAGCTGGGTCAGTTGGCGTTTCTGTGTGGAGTTTGCATGTTCTCCCTGCGTTTGTGTGGGTTAGTGTATGAGTGTGATTAAGTGTGTATGGATGTTTTCCAGAGATGGGTTGCGGCTGGAAGGGCATCCGCTGCGTAAAACAAATGCTGGATAAGTTGGCGGTTCATTACCATGTGGCGACCCCAGATTAATAAAGGGACTAAGCTGAAAAGAAAATGAATGAATGAATAAAATAAATAAATGAATGAATGAATGATAAAAATGGAAATAAATAAATCATTAATCATAGCATATCAAATAAAAGTAAAGTCTCTAATGTTTCAAATACCCTATGTATATGAAACATGTATTTGAAATTATGTTCTTCATTCATTATGTATCTTTATTCAACACTGTACTTATTCTGACCTTTACATATTAAAATATATAACATAAGTGATTGTACTAAATATTCTTGAGTTAATTTGCATTTTTGGGGCTTCACTGTGTTTTTCAAAATGTCATCATATGACTCTTGTACTGCCTGATGCATTTAATTACTTTTTTTGGGGGGGGGGGGGTTCACCTTTTATTGGGATAGAATAGTGGAGGACAGAGAGGAAAGCATTGGAAGCAGAGAGAGGGGATAGATTTACATAGGACCTCGAGCCGGGAATCAAACTCAGGTCGCCATGAGCACCATGGTGCTATATGTCGGCACACTTATCTTTTTGGTAAAAACCCAATGCTATCCCTAAATCCTGGTAAAAATGTAGAACAGTCATTATTTTTTTGCTAAAAAATAAATAAAATCAAGTATGATATTATGATGTATGTTTAAAAAATCCAACCCAGGCTCATTCTGAAAACGTAGTCCTGTGGACATTTCTGGAGACCGCGAAATACGTCCCGGGAGGTATGTATTTTGGCAGCTTTAGTTTTTTGCGAATCCGCGAGAGGCCGCTGCGTGCTCTTTTACCTATCTCACGAGTGCCTTTTGCTCCCGCACTGTCCCCACGTAAACACACCAGAGGCCGCTGTCGATCGTCCGTCTGACTGAAGGACTGAATGATTGACTGGGCGACCGGCCAATCGACTGACCCACCCTCCTCCTTCCCTATCCAACCAATTTTACCGATTGACCCGCCCACCCACATACTTCTCTAAACCCAACCAACGGTTTACAAAAACCATCCAGAAAAAGAAAAGCCCTCGTCTGGTTTTTACCACATTTTCAGATTTTACCACGTTCTTAGCCTATTGTCCACTCGTTCATTTTATTTTTTGGATTCTGTTTTTGTCTTACCTGATTTCTAGAACCGCTCTTCCCCGGAGTCGAACCCGGTTGTCGTCTTCATGGTCAACTCCTCTCTGCGTCTTGAATTCGCCGATATAACATGATGAGCTAACGGGACAAAGTGGTTGCGGCGGGAAAGGCCTCCACACGGAGGTAAGCGGTCAGCCGGTAAGCGGCAAAAGGAACAGCATCATACCGCCCTGTAGCGTTTGCTTAAAAAATGAAACGCAGCCATATGTACCACCGGCTGCATAATTCGCGGTCTCCAGAAACGTCCACGGGACTACATTTTCAGAATGAGCCTGGGTTGAAAAAAACCATTGATGATTGAAACTCCATTTTTGTCTTGACCTTAAATTATCTAAAATTTTACTTTTGTCTATTAACCTTTCCCCAAATGCATGTGTCACGCAAAGGGATTCCTCTGGACTTTTCTGACCAATGTACTCTCTTTCTCTCCAAACACAGGTGTGTCAACAAGCCAAATTCCCAGTTTCTCTCCCCAAACAACAGCAAGGAAAAAAAGACCAATCCACCAAAACTGGAAACAAGCGTCCGTGCCATACCTGAGCTTTCTCAGATAGATCAAACAGAAAAACTCAACAATGAACAATCCTGAGAGCAAACACAGAGAAAGGTCACTTTTGAAAAAATATGTAATTCCTGTTTATACGAATGCGATCAGTCTATACTCCCAACGCACAGCGCAGTGAGCGGCAAAAACGAATTCGAAAAAACTAAAACAATAAACCCCTGTGACTTCCCTGCGCATTCTTCGAGGATTAGCTTGCATGGTGAGACGCAAGAAGAGGAAGAAGGGGCCGCGAAGGCTTTTAATCGATTCCCAGGCTGTCGGGACCACCGGCCTCACACAAGGGAGCTATTATGAAGGTTTACCTGCCTTCCAGTACCCACAGGCTCAGTTCAAAGGGTCTCGAGATGGACTTTCAAGCCCGGTGGGGAAGTGTCACCCTACACCGCTGTGAACAGAACGTGGGTTTTGATGATCCGAGGGTCAAAATATCAATGGGACGCACGGCAGCTGTAAATGGGCACTTGCCGTCCAAACCACAACAGGTCAGACGAGGATAAGAAGCTGAAAATGGGCTTTTAATAAGTCTGGGCTGATAAGGAGGTGATTAAGAACTGAAAAGGATGAGATGCGTTTAACGGTTTGTGCCTCCGGTTATGTCTAAAAAGTGAGACTCGCAACTGGATTGAATGGTATAAATGAAGTTGGATATGTGGTTGAGTGACTCCTATTGTCGAAAAACACCCTTGAGGGGATGATTAAGGTGTTTCTATCATTTCTACAGAGTTATCTCATACTGAAATTAAAATATTACTGTTCTGTTTTCTACAGAGAAAAAAAGAGATGTTTTACAGAATGTTCACACTGCTCTTTTTTCAATAAATTGAGCATTTTTCCAACACTAAAATGTTAAAGTCTAAAGAGCATGACTAACTAAACTAAAGAGGATGAGATGAATTTGTAAATTTACACCTTGGTTTGCACTATGGATTATCTTAAAGGTGTGACTCACGACTGTCTTGAATGCTATAAAGGAAGTTTGATATGTGGTTGTGTGACTCATATTGTCAAAAACACCATTGAGGTGATGATTAAGGTGTTTCTATTATTTCTACAGGGTTTCTTTCATCATAACACAGGGTTATCTCATACTGAAATAAAAATATTACTATTCTTTTTTCCTACGGAGCAAAATGAGATGTTTTACAAAATGTCCACACTGCTCTTTTTTTCAATAAATTGAGCATTTTTCCAACAAATTTAAACACCAAAATGTTAAAGACTAAAGAACATGACTAACTAAACTAAACTAAACTAAAGAGGATGGAGTGAATTTGTAATTTTACTTATTTTATTTTTAATTTATTTTAAAAGTGTGACTCACGACTGGCTTGAATTTTATGATATGTGGTTGCAAGACTCCTACCGTCAAAAAACACTGTTGCAGTGATGATTAAGGTGTTTCTATCATTTCTACAAGGCTTTCTCATACTGAAATTAAAATGTTACTATTATTTTTTCTACGGTAGAAAATGAGATGTTTCACAGAATGTCCACACTGCTCTTTTTTTTCAATATATTGAGCATTCCACCAACAATTTTGCACATCAAAATATAAAAAAAACTAAAGAGCAAACTTACATGTTTTACCGAAGGTCTTTATTGCCTTTTTAAATAAACTAAGCATTTTGTTCTACAATATATTGGTCAATATACAGAGGGGGAAAAACAGATTGAACACGTCACTATTTCTTTCAGAAAACATATTTCTAAAGGCGAAGTTGACTTGAAATTTTCCCCAGATGTTGATAACAATTAAAGAAACCCATATATGCAAAGAAAAGAAATATAATTAGTATACAAATGAAGTTGTGTAATTAAATGAAATGACGCAGGAAAAAAAGTATTGAACACATGAAGAAAGGGAGGTATAGAAGGACTCTTTCAGTAAATCTCTCAGTATTTTTTCAGCAATCCTCTACCCTTCCTCAGTGTAAATGAATATCAGCTGCTTCAGTCCAACATCTGCATTAGCTGGAGGATGAATATGAAACCAGGGTGGACATTTCAGCTAGACAATGATCCAAAACACAGCCAAGGAAACTCTCAAATACTTTAGGAGAAAGAAAATCAAGCCGTAGAATGGCCAAACCAATCACCTGACCTGAATCCAATACAAAATACAAATTATACATCAGATTTGATAGACGAGACCCACAGAACCATCAAGATTTTGAAGTCCGTGAAAAACTCACACCTGAGCAATGCATGTGACTTCATTCTCCATATGAGAGACGTCTTTAAGCTGACATCACCAAAAAAAGCCTTTTATATTAAATATTAAATACATTTCAGCAGTTCAGTACTTCCTCCTTGTGTCATTTCATTGTTCTTTATTTTTATGTTTGTATTGTTTGGGTTTTTACCATAACCTGGTTCAATTCCATGTCAGCAGCTCCTTATGAAATATTATTCCCAGGAAAAAAAAAAACATGTTCAATACTTATTTTCCCTGCTATATATTTGATGGTCTCGTATGTTAAAAACTAAGGAGGATGAGATGAGATGCTATGACTTGCACCTAAGTTTATCTTAAAAGTGTAATTCACGAACAACTAGAATGCTTTAAATTTTCGATTTGTGGTTGCTTGACTGGAATGCGACTCGTACTTTCAAAGCAATTCATGAAACAACACCATTGAGTAGATGATTAAGGCGTTTTTATAATTTCTCAACATCATCTTGTTTGCTGTTCCCTTTGTCATAAGTCTTTGAGGAAAAGGAAGTGCACTAGAGTTTCTTTGAGGTGAGATTAATTGGTGCAGAACTCATACTAAAGGTTTGAGTTCGGATGTTTTCAAGCATGTGTGAAACCCTCATTATAATGTTTATATCAAAACTCTAGCAGGACTTTTCCTTGGTTTCTGTCTGCGGATGAAGGAAAACATGATCAAAGTGTGACTCGCGCTAACCAAATCCCACCAGAAATGTCGGATACAAAGGAGGATTGAAGTTTTTTTTTTTTTTTTTTTTTAAACTGAGGTGCCAACATGTTGAGCAAAAAAAAATTCTAAAAAAATCAAAAGGTTGCATCAATAGTTTTCAGGGTTTGTCTTTTTATATCCTTTGCCTTATATTTACCTCTGTTGTCAAAGGAATGCTGTTCTCCTGCTACGATTCAAACACCTCGGAGATGAAGAGGATCCAAGATGGAAGCTTTTGTTGATGCTGTCATATCTGCGTAGCACTGTGGGTTCAACTAAAGGTTATCAGGTTCTCAGTGGCATTGTTGCACCTGGCATAGAACGAAGAAGAAGACGTGGATTTTACATCGTCCACAAACTGCCGTCCCACAGGGTTCTGTCAGCGGACCGCTATAGTTATGCTTTCAAACAGTTCGACTTTGTTTATTGGTGTAATATTTTACAATTGCTGTCTATTTGAAGGTAGATCAGGAGGCTCTGTGAAACCAGAGATGGTCATGGACAGGTCAGCTGGAAGCAACTCTATCACCTCCTCCCATGTGAGAAATGCCTTTTTTCCATTTGTTTAATTATTGTTATAATTAACACATTATAATTAACATTATAATTAATTATTGTCTTATAAATCACACATACCACATATTTTCACATCAACCTCACTTGTTATGCTGACCTGTAAAGCAATGATGCAATTATTTTCCTTGTGCAATACTATAACAAATATTTCTTCTTATAAATAATAAAAGCTTTTCTTATTTCACAGGATTAGCTCATCCCAAAATAAAAAA
>CAIGQZ010010775.1:6642359-6658517 GCA_903798205.1 Danio tinwini
AATAATAATAATAATAATAATAATAATAATAATAATAATAATAATAAAGTATTGAATACAAACAACTGTACTCATTGTAAAGTTGTATTGCGAGTTGAGAACATGAATTATAAAGTAGAAACAATTTTGCTTAGTCCTCCGTAACATTTAGCCAGTTGCTAAGACAGTCCAGTCTATTGACATTACACGCACGCACGCACGCACGCACGCATGCACACACATACACACACACACAGAGTGCAGTACAGCGCACTACCTTCAGGTGATGTGATCGCAATTTATTGATCTTATCCATATTTCGTTGCACAAAACTGGCACTTTAGGCGGGCGGCAATCACGCTGCCCTCAACCCGAAAGTGAAATAGAAAGGGACCGGTTCGCGGATGAAAGTGAGGACTGGAAAGGAGGGGGTGGGTGTCACGGATGAAAGTGAGGACCGGGAGGGAGGGGGTGGGTGTCGCGGATGAAAGTGAGGACCGGGGAGTTCGCTCACTATTCTGCCGCCCAAGGTGGCCGCTTAGGTCACCTCTATGGGCGCGCTGGCCATAAACGCACGTCAGCCACAACAGAAAAAAAAAAAAACTGCAACTGCCTTAAATGCATAAATTTTTTTTTGTGTTAAATATTTCAAATTAATTGCGTGCGTTAATTCGCTAATTTTGACAGCCCTACTAAAAAGATATATTTTATAATGAATAATTTAATGCTAATATTAAATAATAATAATAATAATAATAATAATAATAATTATTATTATTATTATTATTATTTATATTCATAAATGTACATTTTTCTAAATTCCCCCAAGGGTTTTGATTATCATGGATTTTTGTTTCATATTTTAAGAACTTTAACTCCCCTGCTACTTAATTTTCTTTAGCATTTAATTTTTTGTTAATTTTTATTTTATTTATTTATATATGTTGTATTATTAATGAGGATGGAAAGATTGTGAATGTATACAAATTGATGGTTATCTCAGTCTTTTGTGTAATTCTAAAAAGTATTAATGCCTTTTTGTTACTGTTCAAGCATTGTTAAAAATAAATAAAAAAGATATGGTAGCATGTTAGCAACCACCAGGAACATACGACCATGTATAAATAGAATAGCATTGTCAACGTGATAAACCATGTTGACAACATGTGAAAACATTGTAATGCAATGCTATAGCATACCTAAACATGCTATGAACATGCATCTTTCTGACAGACCGTCAAGGTAATCAAGCTGTTTAACCAAAAAACTACAAGCTAATTTTAAAAGTACTTCAAACTTTCTCATAAGCTTCCTTGACAAACTTTGATTAATTAGCAAAGTGAGTTAGCCGGAGTTGCTCTTTTATTTGCTTCATGCCTTGTTTTGAAGGAGAACGTGTCCCCATTAAGTAAGATTTAGATCTGCGTCATTTTCGCTTCCGTAATCATGTTATGTGAACCTTAACCGACAGGCTGTTTACCAATAGCGCTCGCTAGCTATTCCTGAGCCCAGCCTGAATACAGTAGTGATGGATTCTTTTTATAGTTCACTCCATTCTGGCCTTCCTCAACCCTACGCATTTTTCTTGCACTTTTCTGCTTCATTCTAACAAGGTGTAGCACAAATAGCCGTGCTGAGAGTATGGAGGGAAAGTCCCAGCGGGTTTAGCGAGTCCCAGAGGAGCTGTAGAAGATGAACGTGCGCACCAGCTCCACAGGAAGATGCACGTCATCATCATTATATCAGAGTCAGCACCTAATCATGAGCGAGACATGAAAAATATCCGCTCGTTCTTCTTTTGTGGAACATAAGCGACATTAACATAAAGTTATGCATAACAAAAGAAAGAAAGTCAAAGAGTTTAAACTCCGACAACGCTGAATCAGGATTGATATTAAATATGAATCGTCAGCGCAGACTTGGAGACAACTGGAAAATTCACTTTTTTCTCTTGATTGTTGGTGCCAGACGGGCTGGTCTGAGTATTTCAGAAACTGCTGATCTACTGGGATTTTCACACACAACCACCTCTAGGGTTTACAGAGAATGGTCCGAAAAAGAGAAAATATCCAGTGGGCGGCAGTTCTGTGGGCGCAAATGCCTTGTTGATGTCAGAGGTCAGAGAAGAATGGCCAGACTGGTTCCAGCTGATAGAAAGGCAACAGTAACTCAAATAACCACTTGTTACAACCGAGGTATGCAGAATAGCATCTCTGAATGCACAACACATCCAACCTTGAGTCGAATGGGCTACAGCAGCAGAAGACCACACCGGGTGCCACTCCTGTCAGCTAAGAACAGGAAACGAAGGCTACAATTCACACAGGCTCATCAAAATTGGACAATAGAAGATTGGAAAAACGTTGCCTGGTCTGATGAGTCTTGATTTTTGCTGCAACTTTTGGATGGTAGGGTCAGAATTTGATGTCACCAAGATGAAAGCATAGTTCCATCCAACCTTGTATCAATGGTTCAGGTTGGTGGTGGTGGTCTAAGGGTGCTTTCACATCTGTAGTTCGCTTTATTTGGTCCGAAACAAGGGCAATACATTATACATTGTAGCATTTTCTGCCGCTTTTGGGCCGCTTTCACACCACACTGATTGCTTTGGTTCGAACCAGTTAAAAATAACCAAAATGCATTCAAGTGTCAAAATCCACATTACTCATTGGCCAGATGTTGTTGAACATATTTCCTAAACTGCTTTTTGATTGGTCACCTCTTCAAGGAGGTCTCGGTCCGCTTTTTTGGTCCGCTTTTGGTGCGCACTCGAGTACGATAGCTACATCCACACCTCCACAAACGAACCGTACCAAAAAAAAAAAAAAAAGAACTCTAGTGCGATTCAACTGAACTAAATAAGGCAGGTGTGAAAGCACCCTAATGATGTGGGGGATATTTTCTTGGCACACTTTGGGCCTGCTAGTACCAATTAAGCATCGTGTCAATGCCACAGTCTACCTGAGGATTGTTGCTGACCATGTGCATCCTTTTATGACCACAGTGTACCCATCTTCCATTGACTACTTCCAGCAGGATAATGCGCCATGTCAAACAGCGAATCATCTCAGACTGGTTTCTTGAACATGACAATGGGTTCATTGTACTCAAATGGCCTCCACAGTCACCAGAAGTCAATCCAATAGAGCACCTTTGGAATGTGGTGGAACGGAAGATTCACATCATGGATGTGCGGCCGACAAATCTGCAGCAACTGCGTGATGCTATCATGTCAGTATGGAGCAAAATTTCTGAGGAATATTTCCAGTACCTTGTTGAATCTATGCCACAAAGGATTGAGGAAGTTCTGAAAGCAAAAGGGGGTCAAACCCGGTACTAGTAAGGTGTACTTGATAGTGGCAGTTTTGATAGGGATCATATGCGCATGCTCGAGTGACGTCACTGCTACGCTGCTACGCTAAACGCTGCTACGCTAAACGGACTGTGTTTGGAGCTCTCTGTTGCATAGATTCGCAATTTGCATTTTTATTATCAAATACCTCCACTTTCACTAAATACTACTTAGGGGAACAATCCCTAAATACATTTTTTACAACATTTAGCACTTTATACAAATAAATCTACTTTAAAAACGTTCTGTCCCTCGAGCATCCGCCTGTTGTTTGTAGCTTTGGCCTGCTAGCATCGCTAGTCAGCTAAAGCTACCGACTGCTTTCATTCCCTAATTTTCTCACTTACTGGCTTTGCTCGTTTACCCTGTACGATGTCGCTTGTGTCTCTGTCCTTGTGTGCAGGAGAGACATCGATGGAGGCGCTGGACATGGAGCTGGGACGGCTGGATGAACGCATCCGCCTTCTGCAGGTGAGACGGACTGAACTCACAACGCAGCGAGCTTTGCTCGCTGTGTCCCGTGTGCCAGTCCGCTCATCTGAGGTAAGTGCACAATACAGCCGCGACACTCCGTCCACTTCAACCCCACGTGTTTCTCTGTCCAGGCCCAGCGCACCTAGGACGCGGTGTGCCCAGGGGTCGTTCACGCCGACACCCGGCTACCACGGCCCCTGGGTGCAGCCGCGTAGGGTGCTCAAGAAGCCCCGGGGCAGAGAGTCTCCTCCTCCCGTGTTCGAGATCTCCACGGAGAACCGCTTCGCCTCTCTCCGCGAGACGGGTCACGATGTGGCTATCATCGGTGACTCCATCGTCCGCCACGTCCGTCCTGCCTCCACTTCAGGTAATAAAGTACGCACATTTTGCTTTCCTGGTGCTCGCGTTAAGAATATTTCTACACAGATTCCGAGTATCCTGAGCGCTGGCGAGAGCCTCGGTGCCGTTGTCCTCCACGTGGGGACGAACGACACCGGGCTTCGCCAGTCGGAGATCCTGAAGAGGGACTTCAGGAGCCTGATCGAGACGGTTCGACGCACCTCGCCCGCCACGCAGATCATCGTTTCTGGACCGCTTCCTACTTACCGCCGAGGAAATGAAAGGTTCAGTAGACTTTTTGCTCTGAATGAATGGCTATTAACATGGTGTAATGAACAGAAATTGCTCTTTGCTAATAACTGGAATCTTTTCTGGGAGCGTCCTAGGCTCTTCCGCACTGACGGGCTGCATCCTAGTCGAGCTGGAGCTGAACTGCTGACGGACAACATCTCTAAGATGCTTCGTTCTGTCTGACTAGTAAGTAAAAATTCACAAAATTCACATTCTACCCATATAGACTCCTGTTCGTCCAACTTAAATTATAGTAATACATGCCTAGCGTACCCAATAGAGACTGTGTCTGTTCCTCGTGTTATTAGATCAACAATTAAACGTACTGTGTGCTTTAGAAAAAATCTATTAAGAATAAAAGCTGAAAATCCAATAAAAAGTGATAATACAAACTTCGTAAGGCTTGGTCTCCTAAACATCAGGTCACTAGCACCTAAAACACTTATCATAAATGAAATAATAACAGATAACAATCTTAATGCACTCTGTCTCACTGAAACCTGGCTAAAACAAAATGACTATATTAGCTTAAATGAAGCTACTCCTCCAGGATTCTCATATAAGCATGAGGCTCGTCAAACTGGTCGTGGTGGTGGAGTTGCATCAATCTTTAGTGATATTCTTAATGTTAGTCAGAGAAAGAGACTTATGTTTAACTCTTTTGAAGTATTAGCTCTTAATGTTATGCTACCAGATATTATGCAAAAACCTACAATATCTCTTGCTATAATCACCATATATAGACCCCCAGGACCCTATGTCAATTTTCTAAAAGAGTTTTCTGATTTTATTTCTGACTTACTAGTTAAAACTGATAAAATACTAATTGTAGGAGACTTTAACATCCATGTAGATGACTCCAATGATACACTAGGGCTCGCCTTTATGGATCTACTACATTCACTTGGGATAAAACAAAATGCGGTTGGTCCAACCCATCGCTTAAAGCATACATTAGATCTAATATTGTCTCACGGAATTGAGGTCTTTGATGTAGACATTATACCACAAAGTGATGATATTACAGACCACTACCTCTTGCTATATAAGCTGCGTTCACCTGAAATGATCAGATCTGCACCAATATACCGCCCTGGTAGGACTATCGTTCCATCCACTAAGGATGAATTCATAAGTAACTTACCTGATCTTTCTTTAATTCGAAATACACCCGCAAACGTAAATGACCTTGATGTAGTAACCAGCAGTATGGATGCCATCTTTACTAGCACACTAAATACGGTGGCACCCATTAAATTAAAAAAGGCTAGAGAGAACAAAACTACACCATGGTACAATAGTCTTACTCGCGCTCTCAAAACAGCAACCCGTGCCCTGGAACGTAAATGGAAAAAAACAAACTTAGAGGTTTTTAGAATTGCGTACAAAGACAGTATGTCCAGCTATAGGAGGGCTCTTAAATCTGCCAGGGCTGAGCACCTCCGCAAACTGATTGAAAATAATCATAACAATCCTAGATTTTTATTTAGCACCATTGCTAAATTAACAAATAATCAGTCATCCTTGGAACAAAATGTCCCACCGCATATTAGTAGTGATGACTTCATGAATTTTTTCAGTGATAAGATAGAAGACTTTAGACAGAAAATAGAAGATGTTAAACTTTCTGCACCACCTTATACTCCAGATCCAGTGAACATTCCACTGAATCATAATAACCTACAATGCTTCAAAATCATAGAACAGGAAGAGCTAGATAAAGTTATAAATAGTTCCAAACCAGCTACATGTATGTTAGATCCAATTCCAACAAAATTACTGAAAGAGCTGCTCCCTGTTATAGGAGAACCTCTCCTTAACGTTATCAACTCTTCTTTAGCTTTAGGCCATGTTCCAAATCCTTACAAGCTAGCTGTTATTAAACCTATTATTAAGAAACCACAACTGGACCCCAGCAACCTAGCTAATTATAGGCCTATTTCAAATCTTCCGTTTATGTCTAAAATACTAGAAAAAGTTATTTCTACCCAATTATGCTCCTTTCTGCAGATGAACAATATTTTTGAAGTGTTTCAGTCAGGTTTCAGGCCTCATCACAGCACAGAAACCGCATTAGTGAAAATAACCAACGATTTACTCTTAGCTGCTGACCAAGGGTGCATCTCACTATTAGTTCTACTAGATCTTAGCGCCGCTTTTGACACCATTGATCACAATATTCTCATAGACCGCTTATATTCTACAGGTGTCCAAGAACAGGCTCTTCAATGGTTTAGGTCATACTTAGCTGATCGTTACCAGTTTGTGAATATTAATGGACAACTTTCACAAGTAAGACTGGTAAAGTACGGGGTCCCTCAAGGATCAGTTTTAGGCCCTTTGCTGTTTACAATATACATGCTTCCCCTGGGGGACATTATTAGAAAACATGGGATCAGTTTTCACTGCTATGCAGATGATACTCAATTATATATTTCAACTAAACCTGATGAGATGTCTAAACTGTCTAAGCTAACTGAGTGTATTAAAGATGTTAAAGACTGGATGACCAACAATTTTCTTCTCTTAAACTCAGACAAAACAGAATTATTACTTATTGGGCCTAAATCCTGTACACAGCAGTTCTCACAACTCGACCTGCAATTAGAGGGATACAAAGTTAACGTTAGCTCTACTATAAAAGATCTGGGTGTCATATTAGACAGCAATTTAACCTTTAAAAATCATATATCCCATGTCACAAAAACTGCCTTCTTTCATCTAAGAAATATTGCTAAATTGCGAAATATGCTATCCATCTCAGATGCAGAAAAGCTAGTTCATGCTTTCATGACTTCTAGGCTGGATTACTGTAATGCTCTGTTTGCTGGTTGCCCAGCATGCTCTATTAACAAACTTCAGCTAGTACAAAATGCAGCTGCCAGAGTTCTTACCAGGTCTAGAAAATATGATCATATCACCCCAATTTTATCCTCCTTACACTGGCTGCCTGTTAAGTTTCGTATTGAATTTAAAATATTGCTTCTCACCTATAAAGCCTTAAATAACCTAGCTCCTGTTTATCTAACCAACCTCTTGTCTCGCTACAATCCAACCCGCTCTTTAAGATCTCAAAACTCAGGGCTTCTTGTAGTACCTAGAATAGCTAAATCGAGTAAAGGAGGTCGAGCCTTCTCATTTATGGCCCCTAAACTCTGGAATAGCCTTCCTGATAATGTCCGAGGCTCAGACACACTCTCACTCTTCAAAACTAGATTAAAGACCTATCTTTTTAGCAAAGCATACACTTAGTGCATTACATAGCGGTGTGACGCATGATGTGCCCCACACACAATTTTGCTTCTTGTTTATATACACTATGAACAGCAGCTACGCTAATTATTCTCCTTATTCTGTATTTCCACATGGGGGTACTCATCTCGAGGCCCTCAGACTATGCAGTGCCACTGATGCGATCCAAGACCAGCGACGAGACGATTCCAAGGCTCCCGGACCAGGCCGTATCCTGAGCTGCTGCTATGGTGGTCATGATGGAGAGCATAAGACTGATTCCTCTGATGCTCCAAGGACAGACGTGTCTTCGCGGAGGTCCAGCTACTGCGCCTAGACTGCAGCTCTGCACAAGACGTTTGGCCATAGGAGAAATGGTCGTGCCCAACTGAGCCTGGTTTCTCTCGAGGTTTTTTAAATTCTTCACTTTCGCCAATTGGTGAAGTTTTTCCTCGCCGCTGTCGCCACTGGCTTGCATGGTTCGGGATCTGTAGAGCTGCGCATCGATGGAATTGCTCCTCAGTGTTTGGACTCTCAGTAGTGATTATTAAACCACACTGAACTGAGCTAAACTAAACTAAACTGAACTTAAACACTGAAAACTGAACTGACACTTTTCAATTCACTATAAACTTCCATGTGAAGCTGCTTTGACACAATCTACATTGTATAAGCGCTATACAAATAAAGATGAATTGAATTGAATTGAATTTTTTCCCCTTGCTATACCAAATTGATACCTCATAATTCTGAGTTTATATCAATTTTGAGTAGTTTATGTCCTGCAGATCTCACTTTATTTCTTGCAATCCAGCTTTTATCTTGTAATTCCAATTTTCTATTTTACTCTTCTGATGTTTATATCTTGGAGTTTATATCATGCAATTTCAAGTTTATATCTTAGAATTCAGAGTTTATATCATGCAGTTTTGAGCTTATATCTTGCAATTCTGAATTCTGATTATGCAATGTCTTATAATTTCAAATTTACCAATCTCCTATTATATTTATTTATTTATTTTACTTTTTTCTTGAATTTAGATTATATATCTTGCTGTTCCAAGTTCTGACATTAGTCAAAAAGGTAACGTTTTGCTTGAAGAGGTGTTCAAAAGGCTGTCATGAAACATTAGTAGTCATGACATGACAGACATCATGAATGTGAATGAGATTGTATGCTTGCTTATGACAACTGTTATTAAGTGCCATTTGCTCAGTTTTGTCATTTTAAATGCAAAGATGACACTGTTGTCTCATGAATATTTTTCTGATCATGTTTTCAGTGGAACAAGCAATATTTGTCATTAAAATGTCTCATTAAAAGTGTCAAATAATTTCTAACAGCATCATTAATATTCAACATTCAGCTTGTACCACTATATTTGAGGTCAAAAATAATATTAATGATGCTGGTATATAATTCATGACATTTAAAATGGCTTCATGACAATCATGTTTATGACAGATTTATGACAAGTTTTGATTTTTTGGTAATGTCAAATTGTCATGACAAAGACAAAAGCAGGTTGTGATTTTTTTTTTGTCAAGTTATCATAACAAACAACATCATCTTTGCATTTAAAATGTCATAACTGAGTGAATGACACTTAATGACAGTTGTAATAAGCATACATTAAAATATAATTCACATATATGAATACAAAGGTCTTGTGAACACTCCTTCAAGTAAACTGTTACCCTCAAAACTGCTTTATAGTATGTTTTCATTAGTGTAGCACTATATTACAAACCTCAATTTATGTAATGCCACAAACACATCCTGAACCTTGTTGTCTGATTCATGATAAAATGAACTGATTCTTTTCTTTGAGGCTTTTAAAACGATTCACTAAACAACAATGAACTTGCTTGTAAGTTTGTGAGCTTGTGATTTGAATCAAAATTCACTCATTCAGAGAATTGTTCAGAGTTCACAACTGACTCGCTCATTGAATCCTGAGTTGTTTTTTATGTCTTTCTTTTAAGTCTGATAAATTAGTGTTTTATTTCTTAAGAACGCAAGATACTGACCTTTTGGTCATATGAGAGCTTTCTTGAATAAATTTATAACATAAAATAATGATAATGTTAAATTCATCAGCAGGAGGCCTTGGTTTTGCTCTGAAATACTGTGTGCTAAGCTGAAGCAAATGTTTAGTGACTTACGCTCCGTTCCCGACTCCACAGAGCTGTTTCACAAGTAACAAAGTTAATAACAGGACAAGAGGGCTCTCAGGTTTAATTAAGAGGGAGCTATCTCTGCCCACACATCTTTAAAAATAGATTTCACATCCACCGTAACCTGGAGGTTTCTCTGGTTAATATGCCAAAGCTTTATCAGATCAAAGACTGAGAACGAGGAAGACACTGAAAAACAGTTGGCTGACCTCAACAGTTGGCTGAAATAATGCTTACAGATCAGCACATATCAACAGGAATAAATGAAGGAATGCAAAATTAACGACATCAGTAACTTAATATCCTTGAGTTGGTGATCAAATATTGATGTTAAGATATGGATTGCTACAAAAACGTGCTGGGTTCCACACAATTTCTTCATGTTGGGGCAACACAAATAGATTAAGCTGACTTAATTGTTTTGACTAAGGGGATTGAACATAAAACAATTAGGTTGTCCCAAAAAACTTAAGAATTGTGTTGTTTGAACTAATTTTAAATAAGTAGTTTGAACAAGCAGTCATTTTTTGAGTGTTATTTGTGTGTATATGTAATATGTATGTATGTAGCTTAACATAGAAGTTCTAGTAAATTGAAACTGTCAGTTCAGTTTTCAGAGTTGAAGTTCAGTTAATTTAGTTTAGTGTGGTTTAATTTTCACTGCTGAAAGTCCAAACACTGAAGAGCAAATTCATCAACGCGCAGCTACACAAGTCCCAAACCAGGTAAGCCAATGGTGAGGAACAAAACTTCACCAATTGATAAAATTGAAGGAAAAATCTGGAGAGAAACCAGGCTCAGGTGGCACTACCATTTCTCCTCTGGCCAAACTTCCTCTGCAGAGTTGCAGTCTAGGCGCCGGAGACTGGAGAACGCTGGACGTTCATCGTGTAGAAGCTGCAAGTGTGAGTAGGTCACCAGCGAGTGTTCAGGCTGGCCCACATGATCAATGTGGAGACTTGTCTGTCACTGGGGTATTTCAGGAATCAGTCTCATGTTCTTCACCCCTCCATGACCACCACAGCATCTGCTTAGGATACGGCCTGGTCCAGGATTATGACCAGGCCGTACCTGGATTATCTCTAGAATTCAATTCAATTTAGTTCAATTCATCTTTATTTCTATAGTGCTTTTACAATGTAGATTGTGTCAAAGCAGCTTCACATAGAATATTACAGTGAATTGAAACAGTGTCAGTTCAGTTTTCAGAGTTTAAGTTCAGTTTAGTTCAGTTCAGTTCAGTGTGGTTTAATATTCATCGATCATCCATCGATGCGCAGCTCTACAAGTCTCGAACCACGCAAGCTAGTGGCGACAGCGGTGAGGAAAAAACTTCACCAACTGGCGAAAGTGAAGGATTAAAAAACCTCGAAAGAAACCAGGCTCAGTTGGGCACGACCATTTCTCCTATGGCCAAACGTCTTGTGCAGAGCTGCAGTCTAGGCGCCAGAGGCTGGAGAACACTGGATGTCTCATGCTCTTCACTCCTCCATGACCACCACAGCAGCTGCTCAGGATACGGCCTGATCCGGGATTATGGAAACCTTGAGATCATCTCTTCACAGGTCTTGGATCGCAGTGGCACTGCATAATCTCTGGGGGCCTTGGGATGAGTAGCCCCAGGTGGAAATAGAGAATAACGAGAATAATTAGAGTAGCTGCTGTTTATAGTGTATATAAACAAGAAGCAAAAACCTGCATGGAGCACATTCATACATCATACCACTAAATGATGCATTGAGTGTATGCTTTAGTAAAAAGATAAGTCTTTAATCTACTTTTAAACTGCAAGAGTGTGTCTGAGCCTCGGACAATATCAGGAAGGCTATTCCAGAGTTTAGGAGCCATAAATGAGAAGGCTCTACTTCCTTTACTCGAATTTGCTATTCTAGGTACTACCAGAACCCTGAGTTTATTTTAATAGTATATTAATAGTTTAACAGGCAGCCAGTGTAAGGAGGATAACATTGGGGGTGATATGATCAAAATTTCTAGACCTGGTAAGAACTCTGGCAGCTGCATTTTGTAATAGTTGAAGTTTGTTAATAGAGGATGCTGGGCAACCAGCGAGCAGAGCATTACAGTAATCCAGCCTAGAAGTCATGAAAGCATGAACTAGGTTTTCTGCATAGAAGTCCATGGAAGTCCTCTATGGTTGGCATCATCTCTTCACAGGTCTTGAATCACATCAATGGTGCTGCACAATCTCTAGAGACTTCGGGATGAGTATCCCCAGGTGGAAATAGAGAACAAAGAAAACAATTAGCGTAGCTGTTGTTCATAGTGTATTTAAACAAGATGTCTGTGTTTGCGACATTAACATTGTGTAAGAAAAATTAGGATGACAGAAAATCTCAATGAAATTGTTTATTCAGCATAGCAGTCTCGTAGTACACGGAAATACCCTGGTTTTATCTGAGTCAGAATGATCCCTGAACATTCTTTAACTCAAACCTTTTATACTGTATTATATGTTGCCTTTAGACTTGCCTTTATATGTTATTGAAGTTGCTTCTTGGCCGTGGACGCAGCTGTTGTTAATGCAGTTTCCAAACAATTGATGAGATGGTTCTCTGTGCTCCACACCCATCCCCATTCTACAATCGTTACCATTTGGTCAAGATGTAGTCACCTCAAACAATGCAGAGACAACAAACTACTGACTTCTCTTTTCTCTTATAATTCAGCCCTTTTGGCAAATGAGCATCAACACACTATTTAGAGTGGAAGTTGGGTCGAGGCAGACTCATTTCTTCCAATTGTCACTGTATATTTGTAGTTATGCATATTATTCATTATAAATTGTTTGTATAGAGATAGTTTTATAATTATTATATTTAAAAGATCACATTTGCTGTTTGTTCAAAGTACTCATTTAAAATAAGCCAATTCTTGTTTTTTGGCAACAACTTAATTTTTTTTATGTTCAATCCACTTAAATCTGTAATACTTAATAAGTTAACTTAATTTCTTCATGTTGTCCCAACTCAGATTGTTTGTGTGGAAGCTAGCATTTTTTTTACAGTGTATTAATATGTTAAATAGTACATAATTAGCACAAATTTAACTATTTATCTTAAAGAGCCCCTATTATGCATTAAAAATTGTCATGTTTTGGTTTTGGGGGTCTCCAACAACAGTCTGATATGCATGTGTAACCCAACGAATAATGATGAGCAAACAACTCATCAAAATGTAATCAGAAATCTGTTACATGACAAGTAGTTTTATTACAAAGTTAAAATCCAGTCGCTGGTTTGAATATCCCATGTAAATGGACAATCTCAGTTTAAAAAGAAAAAAAAAGAAGAAACAAGCACAAATAAACAAAACATTCATGATAAACCACAGGCCTCCAACAGGGCAAGACTAAGTGTGAGAAGATGCAACCAATAAAGAACTTTTAACTCCCAGTAGCACCGCAATCACACTACAGCAGCCACAGCACTCCAAAACAAATACAAGTCACCACAAACCGTCGAAAGGTCCCACCACCTCACCAGTGCCAGTCACACCCATGAAGGAGACCCAGCGGCTAAGGGTGTGACAAGATCTTGTTGGACGAGATCTCGCGAGATTAAATCACGACGAGATTTCTCGTCGAGGTAAAAAGTTGTCTCGTATCGTGAGTAGATGTTATCATGATGGAGCGTGAGGGTAAAATTAGCATTGAAGATTGGAAGCAGGATTGAATTTAAACCGCAAATTAAGTGCTTTGCACACACCTGGTAAGGCTGGCCTCTGTGTTGCACATGTCACTCGGTTGGGCGGGCGGGTGTGACGTAACCGCTTTTTTTTCTCCCCGGCCAAAGGGCTGCTGCGTTATTCATGTCCAAGCAGAGGCTGCAACTATAGCTACTCAAATTACCCATGAACATTACCACGTGATGGAATGTCACTTTAGATGTGCTGAAAGTCATTATTGAAGTGCAGTGCATATATGTAAACACAGAAATCAAACTATTAGGCTACCATCCTGTAGGACTTTTAGCCGCATTTTGCGATAGGACAGTCCACACAGCTGTTTGACAATATTCTCTGCACCTACACACATCTCTAAGTGCGCACACACATACTGAACTGCTGGAGACTCAACACACCCGCCTTCATCATTACCAAACACGTTTATGCTGTACATAAAAAGCGCACGTTTTCTTTTCCTGGTTCAAGTGACCAAATTTCACACAGGGACTAAAAAATCTTTTATATGTGTGATGTAGCACAAGTATTTAAGCATGTTCATGAGAGAAAGAGAGCGCACCATTCGCCACGTAACCAATATAAACTGTTACATACGTGCAGAAATCACGCCATGAACATTACATCAAGATGCCTACTAGTTTAAAAAGGCCTAGATTTTTAGTCATGGAGAATGTGTTTTTGCAAATTTGAGTCCAGAATGCAGCATTGGGAGTAATGGATAAGTCTGATTCCCATTTAGCGAATGGTAGAACTAATGCGTTGTCATTTTGATATCATTTTGTATATTTGGGAGAGCAATTTTTTGGAGGAAGATATACTGATAAACTCTGAGATTCGAGGGGAAAGGTCTAGATTGATTGATTGGTTAAGTAATTTTGATTTAATTGATGATTTGATTTGTAAATATTCCAAAAAGCAATTACTCCCAATGCTGTATGTCTGGGCTATATGGGAAAATGGTGCCAGGTTATTATTATTAAAGATATGCTGAAGTTGTGTGATTCCCTTATCTGCCCATGTACGAAAGTTGAGTGGCTTCTTGTTAGCTAGGAAATCAGGGTTATTCCAGATTGGGGTGTATTTAGATGGTGTGAGTGGGGAATTTGTGATCTGATGGAATTTCCACCAGGCTGTAAGAGTTGCTTCTATTGTTGGCATTTTAAAACAGTGATTTTTGATTGTTTGACTGTGAAAAGGTAATTCTGAAATTTTTATGTCTTTGCAGATTGATTGTTTAATATCTTGCCATGCGTATTCTGATGAGTTAGGTTTAATCCATTTATGTACATTTTGAAGCTGATTTGCCAGAAAATAGTTGGAAAAAATGTGGTGCTTCTAATCCTCCATTTGGTTTTGGTTTCTGTAGGGTTGTCAATTTAATTCTTGGGGTCTTGTTTTTCCAGTAGAATTTTGTGATCAATGAATCTAGATATTTGAAACAGGTATGAGTTGGGATCATTGAAAATAAATAGTTTATTTTTGGGAGTATGGACATTTTAGTTACTGATATTCTGCCTATAACGGATAATGGTAGGTTCATCCAACGTTGAAGATCGTCATCTATTTTTTTAAGTAGTGGAGTATAGTTGAGGGCAGACAACTCTGACAGCCTGGCAGAAACATTGATACCCAAATATGTGATGTGGTTGGTGCACAGAGGAATTTGTGATGGTTGGGATGTCACATCCACACTGGTGGAATTTAATGGAAGTATAGCCGATTTATTCCAGTTGATTGAGTATTCAGAAATATTTGAGAAGCTGTCAATAAGTTTTATTGTTTCCTTTAATGATGTTTGGGGATTTTGTAAGTATAATAATATATCATCAGCGTAAAGACTTATTTTATGGTCTATGTTTAATGTTTGAATTCCTTTGATGTAGTTGTTTTGACGGATAGCTGCTGCAAGTGGTTTGATGAATATGCTGAATAGAGAGCGAGAGAGTGGGCATCCTTGTCTAGTTCCCCAGTGTAGAGTGAAGCTGCGTGATGTTAGTCCGTTAATAATGACTGTAGCTGATGGTGATGTGTAGAGAATTTTAATCCAATTAATAAATGACGCCCCAAAACCAAACCTCTCTAATGTGGAAAACAGGAATTCCCAGTTCACTTTGTCGAAGGCTTTTTCTGCGTCGAGGGTGACTATGATGGATTTGTTTTTGTTTATTGATGAATGGTGTATTAGGTTTAAGAGTCTGCGTGTGTTATTTGAAAACACATTCTCCATGACTAAAAATGCTAACTTACAACTTATACAGTACAAAGTACTTCACAGAACTGGGCAGATATTATTTAAAATGGGTTTCACATCAGAAATATGTTCATATTGCACACAAAACACCCCGAACACTTATCTTCAGGTAGAGGTAAAAAAACTGTCTCTGGTATTAAATCTAATTAAAAATAAAATAAATCAAAAAGGGAAAAAAAGAAAAAAAAATCAATTTATTATAAATTTCATAAATACTTGCCACATTATAATTCAGTCTTTACATACTTCTACCCCTTTTGTACTATTTGTTTTCCTTTTCTGTCTTTCTCTTTATTTATTCATTTTATTATTATTATTATTATTATTATTATTATTATTATTATTATTATTATTATTATTA
>CAIGQZ010010775.1:6661027-6673031 GCA_903798205.1 Danio tinwini
ATTATAGGAATAATTATGGAAATTGTATACATAAAAAATGGAAGTAAATTCATTACAAGTTAATAAAAAACACCTAAATTGTTTAGCATTTTGTGATTTAAAAAAAAATAATAATCTATTTTCCATTCATATATTAGCAAAATATTTGAATTCTAAGATTATTCCATTGATATTCATTATTAAGGATTTCTGTAAAATAGTGTAAAAATCTCGTCTCGTCTCGTTCTCGTGAACCCAAGCTCATGTCTCGTCTCGTTTCGTGAAGTAGGCATCTCATCACACCCCTACCAGCGGCTGCCCTTAAAATAAAAAAAAAACTATAAAAAAAAAAAAAAGGAATTACAACGATATTTGCATACAACACACAACCAACAGGGCCTTTCACCAAAATAAACAAAAGGTAGTAACAATAGTTGTGCTCGTCCTGTAACGCACAAACCACTTAATAAATATTTGGCAATATTAGATCTGCATTAAAACTGCTTTGAAAAAATTCAAATACCTTACATAACTGGCTCTAACAGAAATGAATTAAAAACCAACCCAAAGATTCTTCAAGAAAACCTAAAAACCATTTTCTTTTATTAGTCACATTATTTATCATCAATATTTATAAGTAACATTGTAAACTCCTTTTACCTTTGAGCATAATTCACTCAAGTATGACTTAAACTCTGACAACTGTGTCACCAGGCCAATCACTATTAACACAGGTGGGATTCTGAAATACAACACAATAAAATTACTTTTCCTCCACGCGTTTCTTGCCTCACAATAAAATCCATGCGTGAGGGTACTTGATGTCCTTAGTGACACAAAGATGACCTAACGACACATTATTCTAAAAGCATGTAATCAAACTTGACATGATGGTATCAAATTAAACAACTCTCATAATAAAATAAAGGACAATAGTCACGGTAAACGTAGTAGCTAAAAATCAATAACCTGAACCTTGTAACCGTTTGTTTGTAGCCTCAATGAATGAAAACCGAAAGCATGCTATGCTATTGTATTCCTATTTATAGCACAAGATGTGTGTAGTCAAACTTTACATGATGGCATCGAATTAAACAGAAACAACTCTCTTGATAAAATAAATTAGCATAATCACAATTAACATGGTAGTTAAAACAAATTACCTGAGATTGTTACCTGCTTGTTTGTAGTCTCACTAAATGAAAACTGAAAGCACGCTATGCTATTGTTTGTCTATTTATAGCGCATACCAACACCTATTAAGCTACGTTACGCAATGCTACAGACTTATGGGAAATGTAGTACCAAGCCCTTACGTCGCCCCATCACACATGCAAGCTCAAAAACACTTTCATTGTCTTATAATATGCATTTATTTTACCTAATTATCGCAACAACTCCTATATGATTCGTTCAGCAATTTAATTTGTTCCCAAACCCCTCCTGATTGATCCGATGACACAGTCTCTTGTGATTGGTCGACTGCGTTCAGTGCGTAGCCAGAGAGAAATGCCCACCATGGCTTATCAACAATTTTGAAGTAGTCAGAGTGCACAGTGTATGTGTGAGAATTTTCCCGAGAGTCTTGCGTATTTCAGACCCATCTCCCGCCACCCTCCCGTTTTGTTATTTCTCCCAGAAAACTGTCTGAATTTCACCCCGGCCCTCAGCATTTTGGTACAGTCTGTGAAACCCTCGGGTCGCTAACTTTGGTATAGGATCCGATCGCAGCGGCCCCCCGAAACATGCTCCATAGTACAGTTAGCCATAGTACACAGTAACCACAGTGTTATTCAGACATCTCTGATCCTTTCTTTAACAAACGGCCGATGAATCCCCCATTGTAAGCATGTAGATTGCTGAAGCACTTGTCAAAAAAATGACGTGAACACAGCAAGGCTGGGCGATAATGCTGGGGTTTGCAAAAATAAACTTCAATCACTGACTCTTCACAACCTTACCTTTGGGTAAGGAAATAACACTAACTTTTCCTCACACTTCAGAGCACAGTGTCTATGCGACTTGATTCAACCGGGAACTGCTACAGTGTTTGTCTTTCTCTTTCTTTCTACAGTGTTTGTGGGAGGGGTTTTTCCCAGGTCTGCGAGTGCAACAAAAGGGCTTGAGCCTTTAGCCGTGTCACGCCGACACGGCTAAGGACTCTACAGCGGCAATTCACTCATACCACTATGAGTCGACTCTATTATAGATGAATCAATAGTTTTTAAAAACTGTGCACTTTCAGAATTAAGCCTTAGCTGGATATTTCACGTCACTTAGTGCTGTTACACACTGCATGGAAGGTCATTTTCAAAAACCCATAATAGGCGCTTTTTAATCATTAACATTCTGGCAATGTCTGATTTTGGATAATTAATTGAATTTCCAATTAAAAGTATTTTTTTCATTCATTATAATTATAAATATTTCATTTTATGTGGAGCGTGATAGATAACCAGAAATCATTTTAATTTCTAAAATAAGAGAAACGTATTTACTTCTGTGTAAATTTGGATTTGCTAAATTTTTTTAAGGGATTGCAAATGGACTGAATGTAAACAAACAAATTAAGTTGAACATTACTAAATAGTTTACAACCAGTTAGCTTACATTTAGTAAATCCAATAAAAAAAAAATTTCAGTGACCACTTGAACAACAACAAAAAAGCTAAATGTTTAAAACAATATTATACACCTCAAACTTAAATTTAATTAACTGGCATCAAACAATAAACAATTAAACTTAGTTATACACTGTACCCAAGTAAGCTGTTTCCACAGACTGACACCTTTCTGCCATCACAGAACATAGTATCATATGTCTAGCACCGTTTCAGTGCTGTAAGGAGATGCTAAATTATAGAGCGATAGCTGAATGGAGACTGAATGACATGCGTGCCATTCTGCATTGACTTTTAATTACAGTTTGCATATGACCGACCGGCAAACTGCAAGCCAATAAAAGCTGAAATCTCACTCGCTGCCTTTCAACCGTTTGTCAGACTTGTGTGCAATGCATCAGGGCACGACTCCATCTCTATAGCAGACAGCCAGAGCCCAGACTGAGACATCTTAATGTTTCTTTTTTTTCACTATGGCAAGCCGCTTTCTCTCTTATGCCGAGTTCAGACTGCACAATTTAAAAAGTAGTGATGTCACAGATGTTTTCACACTGCATGACTATCTGGGCTAGCGTTTCGTCGTTGCTGTGTTTACATGCATGATTTGAATAACCGACAGCTCCAGATATTTAGCATGCCAAATATCTCACGGGTGTCTGCGACTCATCAGCAATTCTCTCCGATCGCGTCTTTCATCGTTCACACTGTGTGATTGTTAGTCATGTGAACGAGCACCGTTTTGCCTGTGATTTCAGGCTTTGGTTTGTGATTTTCTCAAAACCTGTCAGCAAGTCAAAATCTAAAGTCATGCAGTCTCAGCTTGGCATTACTTAGTATATAGATTTCAAGTATTCATATACTGAGACTATTCAGTTTTCACTGTAGTTAAAATGTGAATTCTTATTGACTAATAGCGGTGGCAATTTTAGACATCAGGAATTACAGTTGAAGTCAAATTGATTAGCACTCCTGTGAATTATTATTTTCTTTTTCAAATATTTTCCAAATGATGTTGAACAGAGGAAGGAATTTTTCACAGTATTTTTTCTTCTGGAAAAAGTCTTATGTGTTTTATTTTGGCTTGAGTAAAAGCAGTTTTTAATATTTTAAAAACCATTTTAAGGTCAGTATTATTAGCCCTCTTAAACAATATTGTTTTCTATTGTCTACAGCAGTGGTCCCAACCTCCGCGCCATTTGTACCGGGCTACACAATAATTTTTTTGATTATTTCTATTTTATTTTTTTGATCTGAGCCTGAACGAGCTTTTATTTTGAAAAATCTTTTCTTTTGAAAAATGACTGTATTCTCTCTGTTACATCTCGGTCACTTGAGCGCCAGAATTTAACCTACAAGCTAGCAAAATGAGTAGGAAACAGATGTCTTTGGAAAGATTTTTAGGGAAGGGGAAAATGCCCAGTATAAGGACCAATAGACTGCCAAAGAATAGATCTGCATCCATTTGTCAAGAAATAAGGTGAATCCAGCATGTCTGTGCAAGAAGATGATCAACTGATGGCTGCCTTTTTTAGGGGCTGTTCATATATTGTATCTTTTCCAAGTTTATTTCCAATTGAGAAAAATATTAAAAGCGACACGCTCGTGCCTTACAGCCAAACAAACATGTATTTTCAGAATGCCCCAAGCGCACTGTGAGTCACTTGACAAGAACTGAAAATCAGCTTTATATGTTGACCGGTCCGTGGTGATAAAAAGGTTGGGGACCTCTGGTCTACAGAACAAACCATCATTATACAATGATTTGCCTAATTACCCTAACTTGCCTAGTTAACATTGGTAAGCCTTTAAATTGCACTTTAATCTGAATACTAGTATCTTGAAAAATATCTAGTAAATTATACTGTCATCATGGCCAAGATAAAAGTTATTAGACATTTTTTTAGACAAGTTATAAAACTATTATGTTCATATTATGTATCATAACAGCGTTCGTGTTTTACCGTCAGACTTTTTAATAAAAATGCTAAAATAAAAAACAATAAATTTCGCTATCTATAATGCCTAATAATAACTCCTGTATAGTAGTCCCAAAACATACTGTACCGTCACATCTGTCACTAGATGACATTCAAATACCCTGAATAATCTTTTTAGACTGTCTGGTATAATGTTAATGTTGTTTTTGTGTGTTTACATAGATGAATATGGCCACAGTGTATATATATATATATATATATATATACCTGTGGTCTGTGTGAGTCCTAATGCCCCAGGAAAGTACTGTCAGTGGGTGCCGTCTTTCCAATGAGACTATAAACCGAGGTCCTGACTCTCTATGGTCATTAAAAATCCCATGTCACTTCTTGTAAAGAGTAGGGGTGTGACCCCGGTGTCTTGGCTAAATTCCCTCTCGGCCCTTACCCATCATAGTCTCCCAATCATCCCCATCCACTGAATTGGCACTATCACTGTCCCTCCACCTATAGCTGGTGGTGAGCGCACTGGCGCTGTTGTCCTGTGGCTGCTGTTACATCATCCAAGTGGATGCTGCACACTGGTGGTGGTGGTGTGGAGAGACCCCCCTCATGATTGTGAAGTTCTTTTAGTCTATGCCCATACACAGTAAATGGGTTATATAAATACACATTACATTACATTATTGCCACATTATATTGTTATGATAGCATGATATATGCCTTCAGTGAGTTTCTGAAGATAAATATAAAAAAATAAAGCAACTAGATTAACTGCATCAGTAGCGATTGTCGATCTCATATGAAGCAAGAGCCCATTTCTTAGGGGTAAGTTCTTAAGCCATTCCCCTTCACACTCTGTTTAAAAGGCTAAGGGGAAGGGGTAGGGGTACAAAAATAGAATTAGGATTGGGGCAAAAAATCTTTAAACATCTTCAAAAATGTTCAGTTAAACCAAAATTAGGGAAAAATATACAGGGGGTGGGGGTTGTAATAAATTAGGAAGGCTAATAATTCTGACATTAACTGTACTGTATATCTAAATGCAAAAACAGCTTGCCATATAGTCCTCCTCACAGCACTCAACCCACAGTTAAGATATCTTGTTAGTAGATAACAAGCGGTCTCTGCTGGGATTTCGATAGGCACACTTTTATTCCACCAGAGGATGTAGAAGAAGTGTGGGGAGAAAAAAAAAGCATGTGCAGGAGAAAAAAAAATGAAAAGAGCTCGCTGTCAATTATCTTCCCTCCACCAGACTCTAGGAGAAAGGGAGCGGGTAATGTTGGGTCCTGAGCTGCGGGCTGTCCATCAAGGCCCGGTTCGCGCCAGCTCTGCCAGCCCTGAAAAATGGATGGGAGCAGGAGCGCAGTGAAAGGTATTGTGAGTCACAGAGAAGAGGAAGAAGAAAGAGCCTGTCCTTTTGACTCGAGTTAAAGGCGTCTGTGTCCACATCTGTTCAGAGGAGACCACACTGGAGCTGCTGCACATTTGGGCCTGCTCATAACTGGTTGATAAAATGCACTTATTACACTTATGGAGGTGATATTCAAAACATGAACAGAAGCTCACTAACCCTAAGTAGTCAACTTCACATCATTTATGCATCTTGACAAACTAGGTTTATGTTTTTGCATATTTATTTTTGTAATGCTGTAGTTGAAGTACCAATGTGGCATGGTGGCTCAGTGGTTAGCACTGTCATCTTACAGCAAGAAGGTCACTGGTTCGAGTCCCAGCTGGGCCGCTTGGCGTTTCTGTGTGGAGTTTGCATGTTCTCCCCGTATTGGCGTGGGTTTTCTCCGGGTGCTCTGGTTTCCCCCACAGTCAAAACTCATGCGCTGTAGGTAAATTGGGTAAACCGTAGTTTATGAATGTCTGTGAATGTGAGAGCGTATGGGGGTTTCTCAGTACTGGGTTGTGGCTGGAAGTAGGGTTGGGTCAATAGACAATGTCATTGTCCATTGCTGATGGCTGATAGACATCATGATGCTGAGCCCTCATCGCAGCAGCAACCCACCCACAAAAAATACACACTTAAGCCTGTTTCACACTGCAAGCGTCAGCAGCGCGCGAGCAGAGCGTGAGCAGCACGTGTTTTTTCGGCGTCCATGTTAACAGATTAGAGCTTTCATACCGCATGCAGAAGCAGCGCGTCAGCGCGAGGCGTGAGCGTCGCTGAAACAGCAGTGCCGCGATAGTTTCGGCGCTGGGTCTATTTTTGCTGCGCTGCTCACGCTCAATTAAAGTGACAGTGCATTTATATGACCAAAATACATTGATTGACAGCAATTTTACCCAATAAATGCATCAATAAAATAAACTGATTTATATATAATCAATCAAATGAACTTAAACGATTAAAAACTGCAAGAGCTGTTTGCACTGTGAACCTGACAACACGAAAATAAGTAAAAGAAGAGCATGCGTTGATTACTTTTGTCCGACTCATCCTTTGCACGAGCATGAATTAACGAGCTGTTACTCTGCCGCTGGACATTGCTGAAGCGGAGAAAGTAACACTAGTTTGATCATGTATAAATGTCATTATAACTATATTGTATAAATATTAGTATAACTAGGCCTGCAACATCCTGACAATCGCAAACAAAATGACATGATATCACACGCGATTGTCTTCTGAGTGCACCTGACATGAATGACACTCATAGAGCTTGAGAAGCATACAGTGCTGTAGGATCTTTATAATTTGTATATAAAGTAAAAAAAAATTTATATATATATATATATATATATATATATATATATATATATATATATATAGAGAGAGAGAGAGAGAGAGAGAGAGAGAGATAGGCAAGTAGATAGAATAGACAGAGATAGATTGATCTGTGCAGCAGCTGCTGAAGAACTGCGCGCTGCAGACGGAGCTGGTGTGAAAGGTAAATGCTTGCGTGCTGCTTCTGCTCTCCATACGCGCTGCACACGCGCTGCTCATGCCCTGCTTTCGCTTGCGGTGTGAAACAGGCGTTAGGCCCTGTTTACGCTTATACCTCTTAGTTTTAAACTAGCATTTTAGAACGAAATCGATCCATGTCCACACTGGCATTTCACCTAGAATTTCTGAAAAGCCCTCCTACCAGACTGTACCGCTGAAAAGGCATATCACGTGACCACACACAAACACACAAGCACACTCTGTCATGCACTGCAGCGTAGGGACGTCTGAGCTCCAACGGTCAGCAGGTGCTTTGAGCACAAAACCCCAGAGAGCAGTGTACGTCGGACAGTTTATCAAGAATGTACTACTGCATCACGTCTCACTATAGTTGTTAAGCGTGATATTTAATTAATTTTGTCTCTATCTAACAACTCTTCTTTTGAATCTATCAAGTAACGTGTCACAGCGTCAGTACACTGCTTCAATCTTTCGCTTTCACACTTGTACATAGTAATATTAGTGAAAACCTCAGATACTGTTGGTTGGTTCCTGTTGGTTGTGCACCTTTTTTACCAACCAAGTCTGTTGACGCTATTATAACGACACAGATCTCTTTGCCTATTCATGCCAGAGTCCTGCGGAAAAAGTGATTGCGGATAATTCACTGATGCATACGACGACGATGCTATCGCCCATCACGATGTTTCACATTAGACATCGTACGATGCTAAATTGATCGACTTTGCCCAATCCTAGCTGGGAAGGCATCCGCTGCGTAAAACATATGCTGGAATAGTTGGTGGTTTATTTCACTGTGTGACCCCTGATAAGGGGCAAAAGAAAATGAATGAATGAAGTGCCAATTCTCACTATTAAAGCTTGCATGAAGATGCAATTTTTGGTCCACACCTTTTAGAACTCTTTTAAAGATGTTTCAATGGTACACAGTGTTTTTTGTTGTTGTTGTGGTGATTTTTGTAGACCACAATGTAAGATAAATACAGTAAATAAATAAATAAATAAATAAAACATATTGTCTAGGAACATACTCTCAGTAAGTCAATGAACCAATATTAAAACTGATAATATCCTCGCTGAATGTTACATTTTTCCATTAAGATTGATTTTTTTCCCCCGTTTTACAGGTCTTGTGAAGTGCTTTTAAATGTGCATTTTTTCAATTCAGTGTTTGATGTAATCTCATGAAACTGAAACATAAAGTGAGGGGAAGACATAGTGTAGCTCTTCCATTAAAAAAAAAACACAGCCAATAGTGAGAGTGGTTGAGCTCAAGCGCATCAAATGAAAAGCGTCTTAAAGGGGGCAGGGCATGTCAGACACTAGAGAGCATTTGATTGGTCAGAAGATTTGATGAGAAACTGAAGTATGAGGTGATGTGAATAAAACCGTTGATCCATTTAGGCGTGACAAACTCCAAGCTTTACATATTTAATTTAGTTTTATATCTCCTAAATGTGGATTTTGTCACTGTTTTGGTGCGCACTAGCTCATAGATATCCTAAAAACTAACAATACTGATACTGAACATCTACAAAAAATTATTTTAATTTCATTGGACCTAATTACCAGCCTATTATTAGGCTATTGGCTATAAATTAGTACTTATAAAGTACATATTCTGTATAATCTACATCCCTTATCCTACATACTATGTAACATGTAAAAGTATTGAAACAAACCACTATAGAAGTAAAAACAGATAAGCCAGCGATTGTTAGAAGGAAACTTTTGGTAAGTTAAATTATATTTTGTTCTTAATTGATTTTGATTATTACTAGATTCACAAACCAACTAATTGTAGGGCTGCAGGATATTGGAAAAAAACTGACATTGCAATATTTAGTTTTTCTACGATTTATATTATGCGATATAAGTGAAGTTTCACAAACTAATTTCGAGAGGAGCACGTTATATGATTGAGCACGTCTGGCTTCTCATCTGTAATCAGTAATAATCCAATCAGAATGATCCAAGCTTACTATTAATAGATCATTTTCTCCATACTGCTCTATCTTCGTTTTGGAAGAATCCCCCCTTCCACCCCATCTCCTCCTTTTCCTCCCTTTTTCTAAGGGGAGCTCTCGAGACCTGGCTGATTTTGGATCCCCTGACAAGCTTATTAACCGGGCGGGAGCCTTGCGCTCAAGTATCTCCGAGCTCAGGGTTCTCTCCCGGGACAGCATGCCAAACCTGCTTAAATGCTAAGCATATCTAAGTGAGAACTCTTGAAATATAATTGCACAAGATGACTCTATTTGGAAAAAAATTATAATTTTACATTGATTGAGATGACTTTGTAAGGAAAACAACAGAACAAAGCTAAAAATAAAATAATCCAAAATAGGGCGTCACAGTGGCGCAGCACGATCACCTCACATTAAAAAGGTTAGTGGTTCGAGCCTCGGCTGGGTCATTCGGCATTTCTATGTGGAGTTTGCATGTTCTCCCCGTGTTGGCATGGGTTTCCTCCGGGTGCTTCGGTTTCCCTCACAAGTCCATTAAGCTAAAAATTGTCCGTAGTGTATGTGTGTGAATGAGTGTGTACAGATGTTTCCCAGTGATTCAATTCAATTCACCTTTATTTGTATAGCGCTTATACAATGTAGATTGTGTCAAAGCAGCTTCACAATTAAAATTATAGTAAATTGAAACAGTGTCAGTTCGATTTTCAGAGTTTCAGATCAGTTCAGTTTAGCTCAGTTCAGTGTGGGTTAATAATCACTACTGAGAGTCCAAACACTGAAGAGCAAATCCATCGATGCGCAGCTCTACAGATCCCGAACCATGCAAGCCAGTGGCGACAGCGGCGTAAAAAAACTTCACCAATTGGCAAAACTGAAGAATTAAAAAAATGGGTTGCAGCTGGAAGGGCATCTGCTGTGTAAAACATATGCTGGATAAGTTGGCGGTTCATTCCACTGAGGCAACCCCAGATTAAAAAAGGGACTAAGCCGAAAAGAAAATGAATGAAAGAATAGTCCAAAATAGTCGAAAAATGAAAGTCTAACAGTATTGAGGTACAGAAATTCAATAATCAATTGTAAAGATCATGGTATAGTCTTTATTTAAATAAACAATTAGTGTCTGTTAATGTGCCAAATGCTTTAATTTCTTGTTCCAAATGGTTTAAATGTACTTGAAATCGCTGGAAATGCTGCAATTGTATCTACTGCAGATTTGCATTGTGTAGTCTAGTTTATTGCATTCTTTATAGTTTTAGGATTGGGAAAAGTAATATATTACATCTAAAGTCATTAAAAAAAGTAACTAAATGTGTTACTTAGTTTTAAGGGATAAAATGTGAAAGTATTTTTGCGTTTATTAAGCGTTAGATAGGCTTAAAATTGTAAACTGTGTTTGAATGATATCATGATTAATGCCAAGTGTTATGTATTGTGTTAATATGGAGGAATTATGTGTATTTATTTTATTGCATTGTGATTATTATTATTATTATATAGTTGGAAAAAGTTAATACATTTTTTTGATAGATTTATTTTTTTATGTGCAAAATCAGGGGTTATGTGTAAGATTTGTCGTGGTTTTATTGGCAGTGTGTGAACAGCTTTTAAAGAAACACAAAAAACATTCATTCATTCCTTTTGCTTCGGCTTAGTCCCTTATTTATCATGGGTTGCCACAGCGGAATGAACCGCCAACTATTCTGGCATATGTTTTACGCAGCGGTTGCCATTCACACTCATTCACTCACACACACTCATACACTACGGCTAATTTAGTTCATCCAATTCATCTATAGCACATGTATTTGGACTGTGGGGGTAACTGGAGCACCTGGAGGAAACCCACGGCAACACAGGGAGAGCATGCATACTCCACACAGAAATGCCAACAGGCCTAGCCGGGACTCAAACCAGCAACCTTCTTGCTGTGAGGCGACAGTGCCAACCACTGAGTCACCGTGCCGCCCTACACGAAAAAAACCCAAAAAACCCCCCCCAAAAAACTGAACTTAAAATTTCATCATGATTATTTTGGCTCCAAAAAGAGATTCACCATGCACTTAACATCCAGTGTAAAAATCAGTTTCCTGAAGCAGAATTAGTTGAGAGATTGATTGACTGCTGTGGGGTGAACCGTGTGATTCATCCCCCATTCTTGATCTTGGGTCATCTTAAATCATTTAAGGTCTGTGCATTTAATTTATGGTCCATCTAAGTGGGTTTTGATAAATAATAAAAGACAAAAGATCAAGCAAAGGCGGAGAGCAATTCAGATCATGATAAAAGCGATGGATGACACAAGAACTGCTTCTGTAGTACTTACACATCCCCCTTTTGAAGTCAATGTGAAATCAAGACCTTTATTCATTAAAGAGGCCATATTTTTCTTTAGTGCGTAATGTATTTTCTGTGCATGTGTTAGATCAGCAAAGTTACAAAACTCTAGGCTTCCACTAAAGGCATTTATACTGTCTGAGTGAAAACGGTTAAAAATAACATGTGGCGTATTCGAAATACCCTTTGAAAAGCATGTGCAAAGAAACAAGGCTTCACAAAAACACTTGATTTTTATATATATATATA
>CAIGQZ010010775.1:6673431-6689111 GCA_903798205.1 Danio tinwini
TTTTTTTTTTTTTTTAAGAAACACTCCACTTTTTTGGAGTGTTTTTGGAGTGTAACTCCACTAGAGTTAAACAGTTAAGTTTTAGCATTTTTAAATACATTCAGCGAATCTCCAGGTCTGGGGTGCGTTTCCCAAACAAAGTCATAACTCTCGGCTAAACTATCATAGTATGATACATTAATTGGAAAAAGAATCATGTAGTGACGAGTGTTTCCCCAAACCCGTAGTTTCTCTGTCGCAGATCCATCATTTGAACCACATTAGTTATAACGTAAAACGCCCATTATGATGCTCTAAACGGGGTGGAGTAACAACTTTTTTAGAGAACCACCCCATCATTTCTTTGACATAAAAAAAATGATAAAAAAACATAACACATAAAAAAAAATCCAATATTAGTTTTGGTAAAAACATGTCCTATGCTCTCCATATTAATTGAAACATGTTTAAACGGCACATATAGGACCAATGTTTCATTACAAATATTGAGAACATTACATATTCTATTCTAAAACAAAAAAAGATGACCTCCAAAAGCGAACACGTATTGTAATATCCTATGTAAATGATATAAATAAATAAATAATGAGGCTATTTATTAAGAAATGAAATTTTATATTTATTGTAAGGAAATAAAAAAAACAATTTAATAATAATACTATTAATAATAATAATGATGATAATGATGATTATTGTTATTATTATTATTATTATTATTATTATTATTATTAAGTAGGATATTGTTTATTTATTTATTTATTTTAAAAAAGTCTTTTACAATTTGACATGCAAACCACTGCAGAAATGTTCTAATCAGCAGGCCCATGTCATATACATTAGAGATACTTAATAAATAACCTACTATAAATTAAAAGCATTAATGTATGCTATGTTTTTGTTTTCACAAGCTTTGGAGATGTAACAAATTCCACTTTTAAATAATAGGTCATCTATAGCTTTTGTCATGAGCCACGGCTGTGTTCAAAATGACATCAATGTTTTCAAAGTGCACTGTTAAGGCAACGCCATTGTCTATATGAAGATTGCTACAACTGAACTGTAAAAATACTTTGAAAGCAAATTACACCTAAGAGAGATGACTTTATTGCTTATTGTTAAATCATTCCATGTTTAAATGTTAAAATGTTCTAAACGAATAGGGCATAGGGGGGATAACTGGAAAATAACACAGCCAGGAACTTTGTTTCTAACTACAGCTCCAGAGGTGTAGTTGCAAGTTTGCGATGCAGTTTGCGAATGTACGTTGGAACGATGGATTTGGGAAATGCCAAATCAACTAACTATGTTTGTACCGACGAAACTTGCGACCTTAGTTAACTAACGATGGTTTTCGGAAACGCAATCCTGGATAGCACTTTTAGTTTAGCCTTGATAATTGAAACAGATTAGACCATTAGCATCTCTCTCAAAAAGTTTAAATCAATGATTGTCCTATTTAAAGCTTGATGCTTCTGTAGTAACATCGTGTACTGACGGAAAATGAAACGTTCCTATTTTTCTAGAGAATTTTATTGTGCAGTGCCTGAAAGTAGTCCCCAGCACCAAGCACTACATTTGCACCACCACTTAAAATCTGCATAATATCATTGTGCATTCCGCAGCAAAGTTCATTGATCATTCCTCAACATTCCTTGAATGAGAGCATAGTTCTTAGACCTATTGACCTAGAAAATATCAACTTTTTATTTTATGTTGATCTTAGAGTACAATGTAACCAAACTTTGAATAAGAAAATGATTGAAACTAATTTCTAAATTTTTTGAGTGAGATGCTAATGGTCTAATCCAATTCAGTTATTCGACCCAGGCTCATTCTGAAAACGTACCTCTATATACATTTCTGGAGAGCCACAAATATGTCCCAGAGAACAAATATGTCCTATAGACCGATGTGTACACATTTTGAGATCTCTAATTTCTCTCGTGAGTGGCATTTGCACCTGCTGTTCTCGCGTAAATCCACCAGAGGCTGCTGTCAAGATACGGCCAAAAAAACGGATCTCCTGAGAAGTATTTGGCGCTCTGCAGAAAAGTATACAGCGGTACAATTTCAGAATGAGCCTGGGTTGAAAATGTGTGAATGAGATCATACAAATTCATATATGAATTAGCCACTAAATCTAAAAGTTACAAATTGGCATAAAATAGCATTGGAAAAGGATAGTAATGCACATAGTAATATACAAATGAAATATTCTGGTAGTCACAGATTTAGAATGACCAGCTGAAAATGGCCTTTATCTGGACAATCTGCTTTCAGAGGTTTTCTGTCAGCATCACTTGTCATCTTTAAAAATAAGTGAAAACTTTAAAGTTAGACTCTAAAGTGTTTGTTAGATATTTAAGGAAATTACCAGGTGCAAGATTAACACCGGTAACTGGAAGGTTTCTAAAAGTGTTCTCCAATTCTAATCAGTTTTCTTATTTAAATGTCACATTTAAACTTTTTTTTAATACTGTGCTTTAAAAATATGTAAAATATATGTAAAACACATTCTGGAGCTCAATCAGAGAGTTTAAGAGAGAGTGCAAATGGAAATGCTGTAATAATGTACAGTATGTGAAAAATAAAGATTTTTTTTTTACATTAAAGCAATCTAGTATACCCAGTGAACCAAATAATTACCTTTTTAAAATAGCATCATGTGGCCTCTATAAGCAATTTTGTCATGGCATTAGAGAAAAGTTGGGAAATCAAAAGTCAAACTCAAAAGTCAGAATTCATATTTTCCTACTGCATATTTCCCCCAATCCGCCTCTCTGCTTTTCCCGGCCAATTATTATTCTGAAACAAATCCAGCAGTCCGTCAGGTGCCAAATGACCGAAATGTGAACCTGATTCATTACTGATACTGCATCTAAAATTAAGCAAATGCTTATAGGCTTTATAATAAGAGGGCAGCAGTGAATGCTTTGCTTTGTGCACGCCGGCTCCCAAAAGCACCACAGTATTAATGTTGTACAAACCAATTAATTCATAAGGAATCTCTCTGAGAATTTATGGACTAGGATGACTTCATCATTGCTTATAATTACTTTCATAGCCCTTGGGTTGTTTCTAAAATTCAAAAACCACAGAAAATAAAGTATGGTGTGTCAAGGAAAGATGTACTGTTTAACACCGCTAAGTTCGAGGTAGCAGTGCTAATGCATGGATCTGGAAACTTCACACTGCCCCTGTCAAAACAAAACCTGAAGTAATCAGTCTTTCAGTGTTCAATCCTATGCAAAACACCTCGTGGAGATGTTTAATGTATGCCTGTGACTTAATGTTGAGGATGTTGTAGCTTGTGTCAAAGCCAAACGTAGCATATGTTAGCAGACATGCTACGCTCAGACTTATTTTCCAGCCTCAGGGTCGCTGTGGAAGAACAGATTTGATTTAAAGACTTGCCTTCTAATTCATGAAGTGGAAAAAAACATTGCCTGAGAGATAACAAAGGACCAAGGAACGCTCTTTCCTTGCAAATTGAATGTCGACTGTTTTTTGCACATCGCCTCAGTTGTCCTCTTCGACAAACTTTTGGCTTCGGGCGGCCAAAAGACAATACAAACAAAGGTGCAAAAAAGGAGGCAGCAACACAAACGTCTGGTTTTGAGTCCTTTGAGGTCGACGCCGAACCTTCCCATCTTTCCCTCAAGGTTCAGACGACACATCGACAGCGAAAAACGGAGCTCGTGGGTTAATTATTTCATCGAGCAGATGCTACACTTTCGCAGCTCTGGGTTTTATAGAATTCTTTTTTATCTGGCAAATCCCTGTAGTGTAATTACAGCGGTAAAACCATTTACTCATTAGCATAGTTATGTAATCTGAACTAATGAACCGTGCTGGAATCACAGTGAAAGTGAGAGCGGTGCACTTCTCATGACTGCTGTGCGTTTCTGGTTTTGTAAGACATTAGAGATGTTCACATATCAGTAAGAAACATACTAAGCACTTGCAGGTACAGTTGAAGGCCCTCCTGAATTATTAGCCCTCTGTATATTTTTCCCCAATTTCTGTTTAACGGAGAGAAGATTTGTAAACATTTATTTCTAAAAATAATAGTTAACTCATTTCTAAAAACTGATTTCTTTTATCTTTGCCATGATGACAGTACATACTATTTTACTAGATATTTTTCAAGACACCACAGTAGTATTCAGCTTAAAGAGCCCCTGTTATGGGTTTTTGAGAATGAACTTCCATGTAGTGTTTAACACAGCTCTAAGTGAAGTGAAATATCCAGCTAAGGCTTTAAAGGTGCTGTATGTAAGTTTTTGACTCTTCTAAAGCATAAAAATACCATAATTTGTGTGCAGATATTTAAGAAACATTTCAAGTGAACATACTTTTTTAACTGAAAAACAATGCTGAAGTCAGATATTCTGCTTTGAAAATGTTTTTCTGTGCCAGAATGCTGTCTTTGTTTAGGTAAATTTAACCTGCACAATGCCAGTTTAGCCAATTAAAATTCAGCACTCCGGGTTGCCTTGTTGGAAAACAGCGTATTTCATTCATTCATTCAGAAAGGCTCTGAAGCATGCGTCCGTGACCGAAAATGTGACCTCCGGTAGACAGTATCAGACGTCGAAATGAGACAGATTCAGTTCCACATGAAGTTATGAATTAGCAAATGATATAAATATTACTAACGTTAACATTAGGTGAGCAGGTTACAACGTAACCGTGTGTCCTAACAACACTCTTTGTGATGAGATACGCAGTGATGAGCAGTTTGGCTGTTTGCACCAGACGAAACATGACAGAAGTTTTAATACAGCCATTCAGAAGCACAAAATATCCACTCACTCACGAAACTGTAAGGTTTATAATCTATTCAATACATGTTAACCCTCTTTAACATCACTAATTGTAGATGCTGAATCACTCATATGTGTTTAGTTCTAAAGTTCAATTTTAAACGATTTATTGTATTTTCAAGATCTGAGGTGAATATCTGCTGCTGCTTTCAGAATATGCCAATAAATGTCCCGTTAAATGATATTCAAACTTACATTGTTACCATTTGGCACTAAATAAAACACACAAGGTTTCTCCTGAAGTGATCACTGTCATAGGTTTCACATGTTCGGCTGTGAGAAATAGAAACCGTTTCTAATATATCAATTTGAGGTGTTGGTTAGAACCAAAACTCATTTTAATAGAGGGAAAATATTCCCTCTATTGGGTGTCGTTGCTTTTATTTAGAACACAGTTTAAATCACTCGCTCCTGTACTCAATATGGCAACCCACACTTGCGTTTCTTTTGATCCAGGAGTGCAATACCTAGTTCAACCACTGGGTGTCAAACTTACATACTGCACCTTTAAATCTGAAAGTCCACAGTCTTTAAAACTATTAATTCATCTATAAAAGAGTCGACTCAGTGCTTCAAATAAATCGTCTTGATAACGAGTCTTTAGCCGTTTCAACGTGACGTCGATATAAAACTTAAGCCCCGCCCAATTCTTGCACGCGCAAACCCGGGAAAATTGAAACCTGCAGCCCCGCCCACACACACAGTAGCAAAGAAAAAGAGGAAGACAAGCACTGTAGCAGACGCCAGTTGTTTCAAGCCATGAAGACACTGTGCTTAGCTAGGTATTATTGGAAGTGTGAGGGAAAGTTAGTGTTATTTTCTCAGAGTCTGTGGTTGAGGTTTATTTTTGCAAAAATACCTCAGCATTATAGCCCAGCCTTGTGCTGTTCGAGTGCTTCTAGAATCTACACGCTTACAACGGGGCATTCATCAGCTGTTTGTTAAAGGAAGGATCAGAAAAACTATTGATGTAAGGGCCTTTGTCAGTACATGGATCAGTGGATCATGGATCAGTTTCTTCCTCCATTTTACAAGTGTAAGTAAGTGCATCACCATGGCTGCCGCCTCATTTTCTCTAGCTTGCAAATTATGTATTTTATTGTGTTTTGTTACTTGTAACTGCTTGTACTGTATCTGGTTAACTCTTTATATTCTCATATGATGTCTAAAGCCACGTTGAAAATGCAATGCGGGCTGCTTTGTTTACAGGTTTAAATGTGTTTGTGAGCTCGCGTTCCACTGCCGTTTGTCGTTGCTTTGGCCACCGTCAGCTGTTCCTACACATGTGCAACGGTCAAGGTTCAAAGCGGTTCAGCTTTTGCCGCTGTGTGGATTAATACTGAATGTGTGTCACTGTTTTACTTATGGTTAAGAATAAAGCAATATGCTGGTGTTTAACTGTATTGGGCTCACACACATGCCTGCCAACATCTGTCCGGGGGAGCCCGGAGGGGTTAGGTTCGAGGTGAGGTCTCTGAATAACACTGTTGAGAACCGGGTACTGTGTACTGTGGTGCTAGTAACTACTATGAAGCGTGTTTCGGGCGGCCGCTGCGATCGGATCCTATACACCAATGTTGGTCAACCCTGGGTTTCACAGACCATATCAAAATGCTGAGGACCGGGGGGTGGTTGAATTTACGGGAGCTTTCCGGGATAAATAACAAAATGGGTGGGTGGCTAGAGATGAGTCTGAAATACGGGAGACTCCCGGGAAAAACAGTGTTGGCAGGTATGCTCACACATTCACTGTGCACTCTAACTACTTCAATATTGTTGATAAGCCGTGGTGGGCATTTCACTCTGTCTCGCGCTGAACACTGTCAACCAATCGCAACAGGCTGTCATCGGTCCAATCAGCGTAGATTAGCATTGCTCTAAAGAGGGGCTTCAGAACAAATTAATCGCTGAACAATTCATATGGGAGTCGCTAGGATAATTATGTGAAAATAAATGCAGATTATAAGACAATGAAAGTGTTTTTTGACCTTGCATATCAGCTTGTTGTTGGAGACCCATAAAACTAAAATATGACCCTTTTTAATGTATAATAGGAGCTCTTTAAAGTGACATTTAAAGGCCTAACTAGGTTAAGTTTGGGTAATTAGTCTGAAATCCCCTACTACTCGATAGGTACAACATTTGAATTAGAATTTATTACACGACTATTAGAAAAGTAGGTTATATACAGAATGAATGTAGTAGTATGAATGGTATAGGCATGGGCCGTTGTAAGTTTCTGATGGTATGATAACCAGGGGTTATATAACCTGCTCTTCTTCCGGTGCGAGTCCAGGTGACGGCACGCAGTGAGTTTTGCAAGTTGACAGAACTAAAGTTTGAATAAGATGATGGTGATCATACTAAGCATAGCTCCTGATAGATTTTTTTTTGTGGGAGGGATGCAGTTAGGGAGGTAAAATTAATAAACCTAATTCCCTGCCATGTGTCAAGTCTAAGACAACAGAGAATAAAATATCTTTTTTTGTATTCTATAGAATTGCCTATAGAATTTCATTCAAATGAAATTATTATTCATGCAAAAGATTTTTAAATGATCTTAGCATATCACCTCAGTTGTGCCTTTACATTATTTTCCAGTTACATATTAATTTTATTTATTTATTAATTAATTTTTTTAGGGCGGGCATGCCCCAGTAGAGCTTTATGTTAAGCAATGCACCTGATGATAACCTCGAATAAAAATACCACAATATCACGGTATTGAGATTACTGATCTAAAATAAGTTATTTTTAAATTTCTGGGTAAAACAAACAAACAAACAAATAAAAAATGTTCACCATTAAACACAATTTATTTTATTTTAAGAAGCATTTATAATATTTCAGAACAATAAACATGAATACATTAATTTTCTTTTCGGTTTGGTCCCTTTATTAATCAGGGATCACCACAGTGGAATGAACTGCCAACGTATCCAGCATTTTATGCAGTGGATGCCCTTCCAGCTGCAACCCATCTCTGGGGAACATCCATACACACTTATTCATGCATCTACTCACCCTCAAGTGGTTTCATGAGTGTCCATTTTTTTGTGTTAAACACAAAAGAAGATATTTTGAAGAATGTTAGAACCATGGACTTATTTAGTAGGAAGATATACTATGGAAGTCAGTGGTTAGAAGTTTCCAGTATTTCTCAATATTATCCTTTTGTTCAACAGAGTAAAGGAAGAAACAGGTTTGTGACAAGTGAAGGGTGAATAAACGATGACAGAAATTATGATAATTGCTCACTAGATGATATATATATATAATATCCCAACACAGGCTCATTGGGAAAATGTACCTTGGTGTACGTGTTTGAAAACTGAGAAATATGTGCTTGGGGGTACATATGGCTGCATTTTATGTGTAAAACAAACTATGGGGAAAGGATGGCTTATCATGTGTGACTGTATTGCTTAGTAGCTCACAGTGAATGGCGCTAGACTTGGCGCTAGAGGCGGAGTGGAGTAGGCTGGGGTTTCAGTCAGACAAAGGATGGTTCAAGAGATCTGAAAATCGAAACCCAAAAAAAAAAGCAGTTTGAGGTTGCGGTACACTTAAAAAGTGACGTTAGATGTTTGTTGAAACTACCTATTTCAAATGAGCTGAAACAACATAATTATTGAGTTTTTTTTGCAACAAACTTAATTGTTTTATGTTCAATCCACTTAAATTTGTAAAAACTAATACGTTCCTTAATGTTATACCAATACAAATTGATGGAACCCAGAATTTTAAACTGTGTAGAAGCATGCAATCGTGTGACTGCGTTTCTTATCGAGTTTGCTTTTGAAAACATTATAGTGTAAACTATGTTAAAATGGATTATGAGAAATGGCATATATGAGAAAACAAGCATCAGTAACATATTTGAGATAGTCAAAAATGTACACAGCACCCTCTAGTGGATTTGTGAAAGTAAAAGCTGCAAGAAAACGTGGTCCAGGGTACATATTTTTTTTTCGCTTCTCAAAAAAGTAGTCCTGGGCACATATTTCTAATGAGCTTGGGTTGCAGTTTACTTATGATAGTAGTGCCTATTAGCAAATGTGTTTCGAGGGTTTTTGAGGCTGCTTGGTTGATTTTATTTTTTTTTACCCAATTGTGCAGACAAACTGTTGTATAATTGAAATATTGCACAAGTAGCACATCTATATGGCTGTATATTAGCACTGCTGGGATTTAAGCATAAATACATTGATATACAGTCAGTGCTACTCTCTCATTGTTAATTATTGAATTATTAACAGTAAATGCTAAGATTATGATGAGGCATTCATATAAGAAGCGCTAATACATCTTTTTGAAATTGAATCAGTTTGACATAACACAGGTGATACGGTGGGTAGCGATGTCGCCGGTTAGAACCTCGGCTGGGTCAGTTGGCGTTTCTGTGTGGAATTAGCATGTTCTTTCTGTGTTGGCGTGGGTTTCCTCTGGGTGCTCCGATTTCCCCCACAGTCCAAAGACATGCGCTATAGGTGAATTGAATGAACTAAATTGGCTGTAGTGTATGTGTGTTTTCCAGTGATAGGTTGCAGTTGGAAGTACAACTGAGTAATAACATATGCTGGATAAGTTGGCGGCCCCTGATGAATGAATGAAAATGAATGAATGCCTAAATGAATGAATGACACAACACAACACAAGGTGAACTCTCCCTTTAACAATTAATTCCTGTTACATCTTCATGAAGAGCAGGATAAATTATGCTGAGGATATTCAGGGACACATATAGAAACGTTGATATGCTGAATATTCCTGCCTCACCCGGGCTTTCCTATGAATAGTTATTTCATGTGCAGAACATTTGCATGCATGAATATGGTGAATGTGTGTTTGTCTTAACTTCTCCTGACCTCCTGCGCTCATTTACTGCAATCCATCTCCAATCTCAGATCCTCTGCAAACATTAAACGCGAAACCCACAAGATTCAACACGTCCAGTACGCGTTGTCAATCAGTTCTTCATTCAGTGCTTTTCCACCGCCGAATGCCTGTCTGTGTGCATGGCAAGCTGTTATAACATTTAATAAAGCATACTATCTATCAATAAAACATATCTATTTATTCTACTAGTCCCTTTTTTAGATGCACTGTATATATATATATATATTAATTATATATATATATGTTAATTAATAATTTATTTTCTTCGGTTTTCTGTTTATTTACGGTTGTGAATTGCATTATGGGATGTTGATCTCTGCTCTGTTGACTTTTGATGTTGAAAATTCAACTCTACAGTTTAACAAAGTGAAATTTGGTGGCATTTTAGTAGTTTGAAATTATATAATGTATAAGAAATAATATATAAAGAAATAAGTATAACAGAAAATCTTTTGGCAGTTTATTACAATGGTGTTGCAGCATAATATATAACATCAACCCAAACAATATATCACTTTATGCTAGAGCTGCACGATTCTGGCTAAAATGAGAATTGCGATTTTTTTGCTTAAAATAAAGTTCACAATTTTCTCACGATTCTGTAGATGTAAAATAAAGGTTAATATGAGTGGCCTATTATTATTGTTATTTCAGAATACAACTATTCATAATTCTGATGTTGAATTACTGTGTTTGCGACATATTGCAATTTGTCATTGACAACATTATTAGACAATTTTTTCTACTGGTAAAATCAGACATTTGTCATTATCAGATTCCCTCTCGCATTATATATTCAACATTATATAGGCTAGAGTAGTTATTCTGACACTGTTAAACATTTATTCTCATGCACAACACTCTGTGTTCGCTATGAAAGAAAACCATATTATAATATTGTCGTAATCATAACTCTAAAATGCGATATGATTATTTGAATGATGTGCACGCTTTCGGTTTCATTTTGACTGTGCGGTTCATACTTCCCGTGTAGCTTCCAAACGATCGCTCTGTGCCACAAACTGAATGTTATTTACAACTTTATTACGTGTTATTTACAGCCTACTGTATGCAAGTTCTGTTCACAAGGTAGGCATCATTCACAGGCGCGCACCCGCTCTCTCCGTGGTAACAGCTTACGGTCAGCTCACGTCAAGTGTGTTTTCGCTGCCACAAATACATCATTACATGCAAACAGAAATTACATTTTTTGGGTGAATTATACCTTATAAATACAGTATGTGACTCTTTCAACACCATTGAGAGGTGTACACGTTGCTGAGCAATGTATGTAAAACAATGTGAAGACATGTGCGGCCGGCTTTATGCTTCTCTCCTGAACTTGAAAATATGATTGGCAGAATCGTATAAATGCTGGATTAGGTTCGTCTAGGGGGTCGAATCGAGATCGCGATCTTTTTACGATTAATAGTGCAGCTCTACTTTATGCTATTAAAAATGCTAATAAAAGTCACTTTTTCAAACGTTACCAGGTTAAAAGTTGTTGGACGAAATATTAAAGTCCCATAATGCAATTCAAAAGCATAAATAAAAGAAAAAATATATATAATAAAAACATGAATAACAAAATACGGAAAAAATTTATATATATATATTTTTCCAGTGTACTAGTATGTTTTCTATCAAGTGGAAGATCTTATTTATTATCTATTAGTGCTTATTCATTAGTATTTATTGGTGTCTTATTTAGTTGATACTAATAATTTATAAAATAGACACTAGTACCTACACTCTCCGGTCACTTTATTGGGTACACCTTACTAGTACAGGGTTGGACCCCCTTTTGCTTTTAGAACTGCCTTAATCCTTCATGGCAAAGATTCAACAAAGTATGGGAAATATTCCTGAGAGATTTTGGTCCATATTGACATGCTAGCCTCACGCAATTGCTGCAGATTTGTCGGCTGCATTTCCATGATGCGAATCTCCTCTTTTTCCACATCCCAAAGGTGCTCTATTAGATTGAGTTCTGGTGACTGTGGAGGCCATTTGAGTACAGTGAACTCACTGTCATGTTCAAGAAACCAGTCTGAGATGATTCGCTCTTTATGACAAGGTGCATTATCCTCCTGGAAGTAGCCATCAGAAGATCAGAAGATAGATACACTGTGGTCTTAAAGGGATGGACATGGTCAGCAACAGTACTCTAGGCTCTAGGTAGGCTGTGGCATTGACACGATGCTTAATTGGTACTAATGGGCACAAAATGTGCCAAGAAAATATCCCCCTAACCATTACACCACCACCAGCCTGAACGGTTGATACAAGGCAGGATGGATTCATGCTTTCATGGTGTTGACGCCAAATTCTGACCCTACCATCCGAATGTTTCTGCAGCAGAAATCGAGACTCATCAGACCAGGCAACGTTTTTCCAATCTTTTATTGTCCAATTTTTGTGAGCCTGTGTGAATTGTAGCCTCAGTTTCCTGTTCTTAGCGGACAGGAGTGGTACCTGGTGTGGTTTTCTGCTACTGTAGCCCATCCACCTCAATGTTGGAAGTGTTGTGCGTTCAGAGATGCTCTTCTGTATACCTCAGTTGTAACGAGTGGTTAATTGACTTACTATTGCCTTTCCATCAGCTGGAACCAGTCTGGCCATTCTCCTCTGATCTCTGGCATCAACCAGGCATTTGCGCCTACAGAACTGTCGCTCACTGGATATTTTCTCTTTTTCGGACCATTCTCTGTAAACCCTGGAGATTGGTTTTGTGTGAAAATCCCAGTAGATCAGCAGTTTCTGAAATACTTAGACCAGCCCATCTGGCACCAACAACCATGCCACGTCCAAAGTCACTTAAATCACTTTTCTTCCCGATTCTAATGCTTGGTTTGAACTGCAGCAGATCGTCTACATGCCTAAATGCGTTGAGTTGCTGCCATGTGATTGGCTGAATAAAAATTTGCGTCAACGAGCAGTTGGGCAGGTGTACCTAATAAAGTGGCCGGTGATTGTATAAAAAAAGATGCTAGTACTTTTTCATTAGGTTCTTGTAATTATTTATTGTATATTTATAACATAATATAATAATCCTAATATTCATTTATTCACTTTAAATTTGATACGGGTGAGTGACAACAGTATAGGGACTTTTGAAATAAGCACTATTCATTCATTCATTTATTCATTTTCTTTTTGGCTTAGTCCCTTTATTAATTTGCGGTTGCCACAGCGGAATGAACCGCCAACTTATCCAGCACGTTTCATGCAGCAGATGCCCTTCCAGCTGCAACCCATCACTGGGAAACATCCATACACACTCATACACTATGGACATATTAGCTTACCCAATTCACCTATAGCGTCTGTTTTTGGACTGTGGGAGAAACCGGAGCACCCGGAGGAAACCCACGCTAACATGGGGAGAGCATGCAAACTCCACACTGATACGCAAACTGACTCAGCCAAGGCTTCTTGCTGTAAGGCGATTGTGCTACCCACTGCAACAAAAAGTACTAATATCTAGGTATTTGTATCAAATCATAAGTAAATACTTAGATTATGTATCTAATGACCACACACTGTAATAAACAAAACAAATGCAGGCTTCCATACGATTCATTCATGTTGTCCAAACACAAATCATTCATTAATTTGTTATTTTTTTCGGCTTAGTTCCTTTATTAATCTGGGTTCGCCACAGCGGAATGAACCACCAACTTATCTAGCATATGTTTTACGCAGCGGATGCCCTTCCAGCACTGGGAAACATCCACACTCATTAACACACACTCATACACTACAGTCAATTTTATCATACCCAATTAATCTGTATACTGCATGTCTTTGGATTATGGGGGAACCCAGAGCACCCGGAGGAAACCCACGCGAACACGGGGAGAACATGCAAACTCCACACAGAAACGCTAACTGACCCAGCCAAGGCTCGAACCAAGGACATTTTTGCTGTAAGGCAAACGTGCTACCCACTGTGCCACCGCATCGCCCAAACACAAATCGATTAAGTTAACTTTTAATGTTTTTAAAAATTTAAGTGGATTGAACATAAAACAAATGTTGTCTCTGAAAAATCACATTTTGGATAAGTACTTTGAGCAGCAAGATAAATAAATACAAAACATTTTGCAACTTCTGCTTTGTCCAAACGTTGTTTTAAAGGCCACTAGAAGTAAAGTCATTGCTCATACTCCAGCTCATCGGCCTGAATCCGTTGCACAACTGGTGACCAGTGTTTAATCTGCTCTGTAAACTCACCCAGGGTTCAGACAGCAGGCACATCTCACGGACAGTGTTGTTTTCTCTGCCCGTATGTTTATTCCCAGTGCCGGATCATGACAAGACCTGACACCCAGCTGATCTCAGAGCAGGACAGAGAAACACTGATGCTGAGAGCTCCATGGGGCTTTATTGCAGATGCCGCTTGTCCGTCTAAGTGTTAAAGACTGTCAGAAACACAGCGCCACAGTGACAGGACTCTCCTGCTCTCCTGTGTCCACTGCGCTCAGAGTGTGGCAGGACGATGGAGCTGAATAGGGTAAAAAAACAACCAAACTAACTAATAGTTATCAAAATAAGTCTCCAGATGATACGTCTCACATTACAAGTTTTCTAAAATGTTACAGAATGTTTAAATATGCAAATGAGACATTAATTGTGCTCAAATTGGCTTACATTACTAGAACACAAATCCGACTTTTATTTTTTTCCATATTAGAGATTAAGGTTTTTACATACACTAAAACTGACGGTGGCTGTTTGTTTAAACTCATTCATTCATTTATTCTTTTTTTTTTTTCGGCTTAGTCCCTTTATTAATCAGGGGTCGCCACAGCAGACTGAACCGCTAACTTAACCAGCATATGTTTTACGTAGCGGATGCCCTTCCAGCCGCAACGCAACACTGGGAAAGTTTGTTTAAACTACTTATTTAAAATGAGATGAAACACATTTCTTGAGGTTTTTTGAGGAAAACTAAATTGTTTTATGTTCAGTCCACTTAAATTTGTAAAAACTAATGTTAACTTAATTCCTTAATGTTGGCTTAACACAAATCGATTGTGTGGAAGCCAGCATTTTTTACAGTGTAATAGTCTCAACTTCTGTATTGTAACATGTAGATGAGTGAAATAGTTTCTGAAACTGTTTACTGTCTTTTTATTATTATTATTATTTTTTTTGTAGGGAATTGATTGGATGTTTGGGTGGTTGTAGTTTGCTATTGATCAATTTTGTGAGTGACAGTTTGATTCCACTCTGATGCTGGGAAACAAGCATTTTTTCCATAATTAGTTCTTTAAAATCACATTTTTGTATATAGTTGAAGTCAGAATTATTAGCCTTCCTGAATTATTAGCCTCCCTATTTATTCTTTTCCCCAATTTCTGTTTATTGGAGAGATTTTAACACCTTTCTAATCGTAATAGTTTTAATAACTCATCTCTAATAACTGATATTTTATCTTTGCCATGATGACAGTAAATAATATTTGACTAGATATTTTTTTTCAAGACACTTCTATACAGCTTAAAGTGACATTTAAAGGCCTAACTAGGTTAATTAAGTTAACCAGGCAGGTTAGGGTATTTAGGCAAGTTATTGTATAACGATGGTTTGTTCTGTAGACTATCGGGAAAAAATTAGCTTAAAGGGGCTGATAATATTGACCTTAAAATGGTTCTTAAAATTAAAAACTGCTTTCATTCATTCATTCATTTTCCTCACCATTTCAGAGGTCGCCACAGCGGAATGAACCACCAACTCTTCCAGCATATGTTTTACACAGCCGATGCCCTTCCAGCCACAACTCAGTACTGGAATACACCCATACACGTCCATCCACACACACTCCTACACTACGGACAATTTAGTTTATTTAATTCATATATAACATATATCTCTGGACTGTGGGGGGACGCGAACCAGCAACCTTTTTGTGCTAACCACTGAGGCACTGTGCTTCCATATATATATATA
>CAIGQZ010010775.1:6689511-6714754 GCA_903798205.1 Danio tinwini
TGGGTTGCAGCTGGAAGGGCATCTGCTGTGTAAAACATATGCTGGATAAGTTGGCGGTTCATTCCGCTGTGGTGACTTCTGATGAATAAAGGGACTAAGCCGATAAGAAAATGAATGAATGAATATTTAATTTACTAGATCACTTGAAAGATAAATAAACCTAATAAAACTACAATAAATAAAAGCATAATTAAATGAAAAAAGCAAGTAATTATACAAATTTTTGCTTGATCACTTGAAAGATATAATCATTTAACAAAATTATAATAAATAAATATATTGGTTAACTAAATGGAAATAAAACTATTAAATTAAACTAATGAATTAATTTGCTTGATCACTCGAAAGAGAAATAAAAAATAATAACAAATATATGATTTAATTTATGAAATGAAAAAGGAATTATATTAATGAAATTAACGAATTAACACTTGAAAGATAAATACATTAAAAATAATAATTTATATATTCCTTTTTTATATAATATAATATAATATTCCTTTATATATTCCTTTTTTAAAATATAATGCTACTTGTTTTGTTGAATTTATCTATTGTGTTATTTTTTTTTTTTGTGAAAAATTGTTTTTATTATTTCAGTTTTTGTTTAACATAGAAACCAAACAGCATGACTTAATCGTAAAACAACCCCAAATCCCCACCCCCCACCCAGGTAGACTTGTTCTATAATAACAGAAGCACAAAGATTGCTGCGTAGAAAGAAAAAAAAGGAAAAAAAGGGGGTATAATGTTAAGCCAAATACAGGGTAGAAGTTAGGTAAGTACAAATACATAACTAGTACATCATGAGATACATAAAGCACATATAAACAGAAAAGTTGAACATTAGAAGGTAGAATCAAAAGATTTGACTTGACAATATCAAAAGCTAAAATCTAGGACTTGACAGCTTTTGACTGAGCGCCATGTATGCGCGCTGTTGAAAGTTCCATACAAATAATGTCCAGCAAAGATAGGCCCCGTTAACGCCTACTCATAATATAAGGAGGGATCCAGCGGCAGACCAACATTTTCTTAGCAGCTGTAAAGGCAGCTAAAAGTAAGTTTTTGAGAGTGACATGTCAGAAAAATCGTTTAGGAAAAAGCATACCGGAGTCAGTTCTACATCTTTTCCCAACAAAAATGAAGCATCATGAGCCAGCTGAGACAAAAGGGAATGAAGTGCGGGACATTCCCAATAAAATGAAAATAAGTGCCAACTGTCCTCTGTGAGCATAAGTCACAATCTGGGGAAGGTGATACATGCAGATAAAATCATTTTACAGGGGATAAATAGAGTCTATGCAATAGTTTCCAATGTATCATTTGATGGTTTGGATTTTTTGAGGAGGATGAAATAGTGTCCCAAGTTTGGTCAGAAAATAAAGACTCTACATCTCCTCTGATTATCTATTGTGTGTTTGAAATGAAGATGATTTAAAAAAATAAATAAATACATTTATTTAGCCGAACAGTTGGGTTTGTCCATATTTGACCCAAGTTTGGGTTAAAACAACCCTGCATTATTTGCAGTATATACACCACTAAATCATACACAATAAATCCAGGAGCTATAAACCCAATTATTCGAATTTCATGTTGACCTAAAGCTGTCTACTCGATTCATAGTTGTGTATTTGACCTCTTTTGTCCCCAACACAGAAACAGTGGTTCACATCTTTTCCAGTTGTGTCTACAAATACACGTCACCTATTCAAATTTCCAATCCACGCGCAGTGTGTTTGTAGACTCTCTGAGGTTTAGTGTTCCTCCTGATACAGTACTGGAAGTCGGCAGACGCGTATCTTCTCTGCATTAGAGCTGTGAGCAGAGATAAGCGGCTCTAAAATGCAGAGCCAGATCGTCGTTGTTGTGAGAGATTAAAAACAGCCATCCTCAGAGTCAACCGTTTCTTTCATTTGTCCACCGCGCTTCACCACGGCCCCTTTCTCCCACTGCCAATTTCAATATTTGAGAAAAGTTGTGATTATAACGGCCTGGGGTTTTTGCTTTATCTTTTTTTGTTTTTGCCATGTGGGAAGGGTGGGAAGAAAGGTCTTAATAATTGCGACTTAGCCACTTTAATTACGGAAGAACGTTTTCCAGAGAATTCATAACATGCCTTGCGCTCCTTCTCTATTTTTTAAGGGTGCTAACAATGAAAACAACTATTTCTGTTTAATTGTTTTCCTCCGTGACCCGACCGCATATTCATTAGTGATCCACATTTATTACATCCACACATACAGTGCAAAAATGCAATGTAAATACGAACAGACATACAGAAACTCTCAATCTGATGCTTTTCAAACTTGAATAATACAACCTACATAATGACGATATCTGAGCGGTGGTAAATGGGTCCTGTTATACCCTTTTAAGAAGATGTAATATCTCAGGCGTCTCCAGAATGTGTCTGTGAAGTTTTTATTTTTAAATAATTCATAGATCATTTCTTTTAACATGACATAAATGCTACTTTTTGTTAGTGTAAGCAGAAAATCACTTGTGTGTTTCTTTAAATGCAAATGAGCTGGTGCTTCCTTCACCCTTTCAAGAAGAGGGTGGAGTCTTTACAGCTTGTGCAACAAGCAATTTTTTTTTTGTTTTTAAAGTTTTGTCAGCACTCAAATTTACATATTGTTGATTATGGTGGCTTGAGAAAGCCAACATACTGTTATACTACTTAAACGTATTATTCTGCCGTCTTCTTCTTAGATTATTTTAAGAGTGCATCGCCTCTTAGACTAGTCATACTACAACCACCAAACTAACTCCAAACCTCCAAACCATACTGAGTTAAGTTACTATATCTTTTTCAACTATCGGTTTTCTAAAAACTGACCTGGAAAATATGGAAAAGTCCCATTGACTTAACATTGGACCAAATTTTGTGACCTCATAACTTTGCGCCAGACTGTCATACCACTCATACCACTATACACTGATTACCTTTCAACTTACTAGCCACACCCTAGCAACCACATAAAGCACCCTAGCAACTGTCCCATAGACTTCCATTGTAAAAAAATGGACTGCCACTGACTTTACATTGGACATACTGATAACATACCAATCCATACTAGAAACATATTAACAAACATACTAATTTTACTAGCAACATGCTAATTCATACTATAAACATGCTAATTCATTCTAAATTTATGCTAACAACATGCTAGTTGATACTAGAAACATGCTAGCAACATGTTAATTCATACTAGAACCATGTTATAAACATTCTAATTTATGCTAGAAACATTTTAGCAACATGCTAATTTATACTAGAACCATGCTAATTTATGTTAGCAACTGCCTAGCAACTACTCAGAACATCTTAGCAACCACCTAGCAACACCTTAGAAACCACCTAGCAACGCCTTAGCAACTGCCTAACAACCACTCAGAACACCCTAGCAACCACCTAGCAAAACCTTAGCAATGACCTAAAACATCTTAGCAACAGCCTAGCAACATCATGGCAACCACCTAGCAACACCTTAGCAACCACTTAGCAACACCTTAGCAATGACCTAGAACACCTTAGCATCCACCTAGCAACGCCTTAGCACTGCCTAGAAACCAATCAGAAAACCCTAGCAACACCTTCACAACAACCTATAACACCTTAGCAACTGCCTTGCAACGCTTTAGCAACCACCTAGCAACAGCCTAGCAACCACTCAGAACACCCTAGCAGCCACCTAGCAACAACCAAAAACACCTTAGCAACTGCCTAGCAACGTCTTAAAAACACTAAGAACACCTAAGCAACCACCTAGCAACATCTTAGCAACTACATAAAACACCACATAGCAACACCTTAGCAACCACTCAGAACACCCTAGCAACTGCCTAGCAACACCTTAACAACCATTCAAAACACCCTAGCAATGCAATAGCAACCACATAACAACCACTCAAAACACCCTAGTAACCGCCTAGCAACACTTTAGCAACCACCTAGCAACAGCCTAGCAACCACTCAAAACACCCTAGCAACCACCTAGCAACAACCTAAAACACATTAGCAACCGCCTAGCAACACCTTAACAACCACTAAGAACACCTTAGCAACCACCTAGCAACATCTTAGCAACCACATAAAACACCACATAGCAACACCTTAGCAACCACTCAGAACACCCTAGCAACCGCCTAGCAACACCTTACCATTCAAAACATCTTAGCAACCGCCTAGCAACACCTTAACAACCATGCAAAACACCCTAGATATGCCATAGCAACCATATAACAACAACTCAAAACACCCTAGTAACCGCCTAGCAACACCTTAGCAACCACTCAGAGCAACCTAACAACCATTCAGAACACCCTAGCAACCCCATAGCAACCCCTCAGAACCCCCTATCAACAGCCTAGCAAGAAACATGCCAATGCACACTAGAAACATGCTAACCTGTATGTAGGTATGACTGTTTCAAACTTCTTAAAACTACTTCAGTTGTTTAAACATTTAAACTAATTCAAACTTTCAGGCTAGGCTTTCTCAAGCCACCATAAAGTTTGTCTACGAACTTTACTTTTCTAGTTACTTTTGTGAATGTAAATGGTTGCGGAAAGAAACACATGTGTGCGTATTACGTCAGAGGGTTTTAAAATTAGGTTCCGTGACCCTTAGGAGGGTGCAAGCAAATTGCTAGAGGGTTCATAAAATAGTTTGGAGTAAAAGCATTTAAAAATGATAATTAATTAGTGCTGGGCAAAAATAAATCACGATTAATCACATTCAAAATAAAAGTTTGCTTTGACAATTTCAGTGTGTTTTGTTTATTATGTATACATAAATACACACATGCATATATTTGAGAAAATCTTCATTTATATTTAAAATATATGTGCATATAATACATGTTATACTGTATATACATTTAAATATCTATCACAGTTTTTTGTATAGTTTTGTTTCTATCATATATACATAATAAATATATACAGTCAAGTCCATAACACACACCTGGCCATGGAACTGTTGAGGAGCCAATTGTCCCATTATTTTGGTCCCTTAACAAGTGGGAGGCTGATATGCAAACTGTTGCAATTCCTACACTGTTCACCTGATTTGGATGTACAGTTAAAGTCAGAACTATTAAACCCCCTGAATTATTAGCCCCCTGTTTATTTTTTTCCCCAATTTCTGTTTAATAGAGAAGATTTTGTCAACACATTTCTAAACATAATAGCTTTAATAACTCATTTCTAATAACTGATTTATTTTATCTTTGCCATGATGACTGTAAATAATATTTGACTAGATATTTTTCAAGACACTTCTATACAGCTTAAAGTGACATTTAAAGGCTTAACTAGGCTTTAAATGGTAATTAGGTTAACTAGGCAGGTTAGGGTAATTAGACAAGTCAATGTATAATGATGGTTTGTTCTGTAGACTATCGAAAAAATGTAGCTTAAAGGGGCATATAATTTTGACCTTAAAATAGATATTAATATATTAAAAACTTTTCTAGTCGAAATAAAACAAATGAGTTTCTCCAGAAGAAAAAATATTATCAGACATTGAAAATTTCCTTGCTCTGTTAAACATCATTTTGGAAATATTTAAAAAGAAAAAGAATTCAAAGGGGGGCTAATAATTCTGACTTCAACTATAAATACCCTAAAATTAAAGCTCACAGTCTGCAGTTAAATCACACATAGTTTGTTTCATTTCAAATTCATTGTGTTGGTGTATAGAGCCAAAAATGTAAGAATTGTGTCGATGTCACAATATTTATGGGCCTGACTGTATATAATGCATACACGTATATTAAGCAAAAGCAAAAACTTTTTGTATGCAATCTTTGCCCAGCACTACAAAATGATTAAATCATTTATCAAAGTAATTTAAATAACAAATTCCTCAATAATGAATAATTAATCAGTTTTAACAGTAAAAATGGGCTGTTTATTTTAAATGCTAGTGCTGGGCAAAAATTTATTGTGATTAATCGCATACAAAATTAAAAGTTTGTTTTGACATAACATATGAAACAACACTATTATTGAGATCTCGTTGGGACAACTTAATTTTTTATGTTCAATCCTGTAAAGTTGACTTGTGTTGGATTTGGAAACCGATTTGAAAAATGTATTTGTGTTGGGACAATATGAATGAATTGTGTGGAACCCTGCATTTTTTACAATGTACACATATGTTTTATATCTAAATATGAATAAACTTTTCTCAAATATATGCATGTGTGTGTATTTAGATATACATAAAAATATATGCAAAGTACACAGAAATATAGTAAGTCAAAATAACCTCTTATTTTGGATGCAATTAGTCCCAATTATTTTTTTCCAGCACAAGAAAATACACTTTAATGCTGTTTTTTAACCCGATGTTGGGTCAAATATTGACACACCCAACAGGTTTAATTAAATTTAATTGAATAAATTAACCAAATGTTGGGTTTGTCTCTATTTCACACAATGTTGTTGAGACATCCAACCTTTTTATGCCTTTTACATTGTAAAAAAGTATTTGAGTGTCCATGGCATCTAAAGAAATTGAAAAACCCTGAATTAAATCTGTAGTTTGTTAGTCATAAAACCTCAAGCACAACTAACGTTATTTAATTGGGGATAATGCATGGAACGTGTTTGTTCCAAGAAGAAAAACTACAATGGGTCTTCAAAAACAGCTTAAAAATGATAGAGAACATCTCACTTTAGAGTAGATTTGCAGATGTGTTTCATGCACAGATATTAGCATTATGCACTCAAAGAGTTTAGAAGTGTAAAAACCTTAATAGGAGCTCTTTAACTTTCGATAACTCAACTCCAGCTTTATTCTCCCCAACAGGCTCCAAAGTCTAATGTTTGGTCTCCACACCAATGAATGAGCCGATAACAGCTGGTGAAATCACCTTGCCCCATCTGCCAAATGATGCCATCCCTGCCCACAAGACCTTGGGCATTATTCTGTCCTCTTCTGTTTACCTACATGGAGGTATTTATGAGTACCTGGCACGTCTCAGATCAACAGTTTTATGGCTGCTTCCCCACCAAAGTTCATTTAGGAAAGATGTTTGTCGGCTGTTGTCCTTCTTCAATGTAACGCTCAAATGAGTTTAGATCTTGAACCCGACAGGTCTTAACCAACTAAAGCTCTACATTTAGCAGAGAGGTAGTCCATTGAGACCAAGGATGATGACTATGGAAAAAAAAGCAGAGTTCAAACATTGATATCCAGTCAGAGTCTGGCCTTCTTTAGAGATGTGTTTAAATTTAAAATAAATGTAATTTGAAAATTGGCTAAGTTTACTACTCTCTGCTAGAGTTAAACTTATGAGTTTATTATTTTTGAATCCATTGAGCCATCCTGGTGAAAGCACTTTTTGCTTAGCTTAAAACTGATTCTGATTAGCGTAGGCCATTCAGTTGCATTAGACCATTACCATTTCACTCAAAAATGAACAAAGAGTTTTATTAATTTTCTTATTTAAAGCACGACTCTTCTGTAGTTACATTGTGTACTAAGTTGAAAATAAAAGACAATAAAAAAGTTGCTATTTTCTAATATGGCTACTCTACAAATAATCTATGCTAAGCTAAAAGTGGTCTCGCTAGATTTGGAGATAGGCTGAATGGGTTAAAAAATGGTAGAACTCAACTATTTACCTCTAGGGGAGTTGTAAATTTAGTCTATATGAAAAAAAAGAAGTTTTCCTTTAAAGAGTCAGATCACATCATGTGCTTAAATAGATAAACAACAGAATGCTTATCATTTGTATGAAGATACTTCACAACACTTTCTTACACATTTCATAACTGAACGTAATGTGCCATGTTTGACTTTGAATATGAGCAAACTTCATTGAGGTTTTAGCAGTTTTCAGTCAATTTGAACAACATCTTGATCTGTTCCTAATGCACTAAACTATTTAATGGTTTGAAAAACAATGCATAGACTAGTAATTGCATATAAACTACTTTTTATGACACTATTATCTGTGCACACAGACAATGTGTAAAACAATTTATCTATGTCTTATATAACAACTAACATACTCTTAGGGCACTATTTTAACGATCTAGGCACAAAGTCTAAAGCACATGGTGCAAAAGCATTAGGGCTGTGTCCGAATCTACTTTTGCTATTTTAAGGACGGAAAAATACAGTCTGCGCCCTGGCACATGGTCTAAAAGGGTTATGGGTGTGTTTTAAGCATAACGTGCATTAAACCAATCAGAGACTCATCTCACATTCCCTTTAAGAGTCAGTTGCGTCGCGCTATGGTGCATTTGCTATTTACATGGCAGATTTTGTAAGTGAAAAAACTGAACACTTCACTAGCGAGAAAACAGTCAATCAGACCATCTGCAGCGTGAGAATAAAGAATGAGCCTCCTCCATTCGGCCTCTTTACTTTTTCTTTTTCTTCACTTTTACTCTTTACTCCTTTACTTTTGTGGATAGGGAAACAGTGTTGTACACACTCCACCAAAGACATCGATCAGCCTACATATTTAATTTTGTTTGTGAAGCGCAAAGATTTGTTTCAAAACTACTTCTAAATTCAGTTCTAATTTCCAGCGAACGAATAAATGAGCAACGCTAATAAATAATAAATAATACTGCTAATAATAATAATAATAACATTATACAGAAGCAAGTTGTCATGAATAAACTTTAAAAAAGCCCCCTGAAATGAGTCATGAAGTTAGTGTTTTTTTATATTTATGTAGAAAATAATAATTTTTGTAATGTTTTAAATCTTTTCATTCATTCATTTTCTTTTCGGCTTAGTCCCTTTATTAATCTGGGGTCGCCACAGCGGAATGAACCGCCAACTTATTCAGCACATGTTTTACGCAGTGCATGCCCTTCCAGCCAGCTGCAAACCATCTCTGGGAAACATCCATACACACTCATACACTACGGTCAATTTTAGCCTACCCAATTCACCTGTACTGCATGTCTTTGGACTGTGGGGGAAACCGGAGCACTGGGAAAAACCCACGGTAACGCAGGGAGAACATGCAAACTCCACACAGAAATGCCAACTGACTCAGCCGAGGCTCGAACCAGCGACCTTCTTGTTGTGAGGCGACAGCACTACTTACTGTGCCACTGCGTCACCGTTTTAAATCTTTTAATTATTTTCATTTGTAAAGATATTTGTGTATTGCTGTACATTCTGTGTGTATTAAGCAATGTGTACGCATTTAAAGTGCACAACTGACATGCTCTGCGCTGGACTTTAGACCTGCTTTTAGCTAGTCAATTGAGCAGTCTATTTTAGTTCCTCAAAATAGCAATGCACCAACAATGCGCCTAAACACACCTCCTTTCCGGACCGGAACACCCATGAGTCCACAAAGCGGCGCAAATGGATTTACTTTTTAAACAACATGGTGCAAAACATTTTTTTTACTTTTTGGAACTGGACATGTTTTTTCTAATCCAAAAACTACTTTTTATAAACATTTTAGAACGTTAACATTAATCTTTCTTTGCATTAACTCATAGTTTAACAAATAATTATGTGAAAAAAATGTATTTGCTTTAATTTAAAAAAAAAAAAAAAAAGAAGCTTTCAAGTATTTTTAATGCAGTTGTTATCCGGGTTTTAGTGAATTGTTATAAACAGGCAGTTTTTGCTCTTGGTGATTTAAAGGACTTTGAACGTGGCATGGTTGTTGGCGATTTGATTTGTTGGAAATTTGATATTTTTCGTCATCTTCCTTACAGATTATAAATGGTTTGAACCTACAAACTTTAAAGTGTCACACAACAGTTAAACTTTGACATAACTCACCCTCCTGTTTTTTTTTTTCTGTTGAACACAGAGGAAGATATTCTGAAGAATGTTGCAAAGAAACAGCAATTTACTTTCCTTCTACATTTTATGTCAATGACTCCTTTTTTCCATGATTCTTCAGAATATGGTGTTTTGTGTTCAGCAGAGGAAAGAATTTAATAAAAGCTTAGGACCATTAGAACAAACAGTAGGAATATTTTTTTATTTTTGGGTGAACTATCCCTTTAAGGTTAAAGTCTTTGTGTTGTATCCAGTAAAAGCCACATGAGTGCAAGAACTGTAGGCGTTAAAGACTGAACTCTTCATCAAGCCTGGTTGAGTCTAATGAGTGATAACCATGACAATGCAAGTAATTAGAGAAAGATGAGACTTCAAAGGCTTTGGCGTGAGATTTGGAGGATGGCGCTTTGGGGCGCTGGAGATGAATATCATCTGTCTGAGCGGCGCAGCTGACGAAAGCCATGTTTCTGAGAATAAACTGACAGCTCAGAGCCATCCTGACACGCGTGTGCCACCGAGGAGGAGGAGCAGCCCATGCACAAACACTGCTTCTTCAACAGTTAATTGTTTTGGACCAGTGTGCATGGGAAAGTTTGATCTCGGATGCTGTCAGACACTTTGAAGCGAACAACAGAAATGTAGTTTACTTGGCCTGGAGGTCCTATTGAAGTCTGTTGCCACGAGAGGATAAAAAGACTTTATCAGTCAAAAATCAGGCTTTTTATTCAGAATTCAGAAGAAGTGTACAATGTTTATATTATGGATTAGTGTAGTCACGATACTGTAATTCGGTACCAATCAATACTGAAATTTCAAAAGCGTCAATTTCCTATGAACATTTGAGCGCTGTTGATTGTGTTCTTAAACACTGATGATTTGCCATCAGTCACATGCTTAACAGAAATGACTGTGATTGGCCGTGATCAGTTTACCCAATGCCGAGTTCAGACTGCATGATTTTAGCCCTAATTTTGACTCGCTGACAGGTTTTGAGAAATTGCAGACAAATGCCTGAACTCACAGGCAAATCGGTGCTCGTTCACGTGAGTGAATCACACAGTATGAACCATCAAGGATGCGATAAGAATCACAGGTGAATCACCGATGCCCGTGAGATATTTGACGTGCTAAATATCTGGAGCTGTTGGCGATTCAAATCATGCCGTGTGAAATATGTTCTGATTGAAAATAACATCCGCGATCACCTACAGCCAATGAGAGAGCAGCATCCACTACTACGGGTACCTGCAGGCCAGCGGGAGGTTGGGGGAGAAGTTAAAAGCACTTATTTTCAGTTTATTTGGACCCAAGAAATGTAGGAGAAACTAATGTAGATTTGGCAGGAGCACCCGTGTCTGTTTGACGTGTCATCTGAGCAATATCACAATCAAGAGCAAAAAAAAGTTGAGGATTGTTAACACTCTTCAAAAGCCAGGTGAGCAACACAATTTCTAAAGCTAAATTTCTGTTTACATTATGTAGTTAATAGCGAAAATTATATTACGTGACCTCGCGTTGTTTCCATGTCACTTTTCACGTTTGTTTGGTTGTGAGAAGTAGTTTGGACAAAGTTGTCGGTGATTCTTTCTATTTTAAAGGCATGCAATGTGAATTCTCCTGTTTCCGTCATCCATCCTACAGTGTAAACACAGCACCGACAGAATGCTAACCCTGATAGTCATGCAGTGTGAAAACATCTGTGACACGACTACTTTGAAAATCATGCAGTCTGAACTCACCACTGTTTACTGAGTGTAACCACAGATACAGGAACACTGGAGCATTTTAAAGTCATGTCGATGAGCTGGTTTGTCTATAAGCTGACATACGAGCAATCTGCTGATTAATCGCGGCTTGAAAATGCTCCAGTGTCCCTGTATCTGAGGTTAAACTCAGTAAACAGTGGTGAGTTTGGTGAACTGATGGCCTTCACGGCCAATCACAGTCATTTCTGTTGAACACATGAACACAATGGCAAATCAGCGCTGTTTAAGAACGTGCTCAAATGTTAGCGGGAAATGGACGTTTCTAAAATGTCTGTATCGATTGGTACCAGTATCGTTAAAACCCTATTGTAGATTTCTAACTTTTTTATATTCATTCCTTCATTCATTCATTTTCCTTCAGCTTAGTCCCTGATAGTTGGCAGTTCATTCCGCTGTGTGGCGACTCCTGATAAATCAAAGACTAAGTTGAAAGAGTTTTTTATATTATTGTGACAAAGTCCACAATTGATTTTACGACTTTATGACTGCCCAATTTTGTTAATTACTCACCCTTATGTCAATCCTTTGAGACCTCCGTAGACTACAGCGAATAGTCCAGACTGCTGAACGAATCACTGGCATTACCCTTCCTACACTTCAAGAACTGTACTCTTCCAGAGTGAGTAAAAGGGCTCGTAAAATCACTCTGGATGACTCACACCCAGCACACTACCTGTTCCAACTGTTACCGTCTGGTCGACGCTACAGAGCACCAAGCACAAAAACAGCCAGACACAGGAAAAGTTTCTTTCCTCAGGCCATCTACCTCATGAACAGTTAAATATTCCCCTGCTGTGCAATAAACGTGCAATACTTCCTCATACGCACTTGTACACAGCACCTTATAACCTGTATATTTACAACATATCTGTACATACAACTCAACATCCAGATCTTTTTGAGTAACTGCATCTCTGTTGAATGTTTAATGTTTATTGCCTTTTCTTTTTTTGTATTTAATCTTGTGTTGTCACTTGTCACTTTATGGACACTGGAAACTTCTGTTGCCAAAACAAATTCCTTGTGTGTGTGAAGCACACTTGGCAATAAAACTGATTCTGATTCTGATTCATTCATCTTTAGAACACAAATTATGATATTTTAGAGTTTTGGAGACTTTCACAGTCCAGAAAATAAAATAAAAACATTGTCAAAACATTCTATGTGACTTAAGTGGTTCAACTGTAATCATATGAAGCTCCAATAACATTTTGGGGTGCCAAAATAGCTTAGTGTGTCTTTTAGATGAATCACTGAAGTCTCAAGGAATCTTTTGACAATGTTTTGGTTTTTTTTTTTCTGAGCATTGAACATCTCAAAACTGTTGGATTTCATCTAAAATATCTTAATTTGGGTTGGGAAGACAAAGGAAGATCTCAATGGATTGAAATTAAATGAGGGTGAGAAATTAACAGAATTAAAATTTTTAAATGAACATCTATCAGTATTGCAAGACAAAGTCGCAATTCTGAGAAAAAATAATTGTAAGAATTGTCAGTTATCAAACAATTTCTGACTTTGTATCATCAAATCACTGCAATATATACAGTATAAACTGACAAACTGTGAATTTGAAACTGTTGTTAGAGCCATTAATTTTCCTTCAGCTTAGTCCCTTATTTATCAGGCGTCGCTAACTATCCCAACATGAACCGCCAACTATCCCAGCATATGTATTATGCAGCACATGCCACAACCCAGTACTGGGAAACACTTATAAAGACTCACATTCACACACTTTTACCCTTTGGCCAATTTTGTTTACCAAATTCACCTAAGCGCACGTCTTTGGACTGTGGGGGAAACCAAAGCATCTGGAGGAAACCAACACAAACACAGCCCGGCTGGGACTTGAACCAGTGTCCTTCTTGCTGTGAGGCGACAGTGCTAACCACTGAGTCACCGTGCCGCCCGTTGTATATAGATACAGTAAAAAAAAAAGGTTTACATAAATAAACTGCTAATTATTATTAGGTTATTAAAAATAAAAAGGCTGATTTTTTTATAGACTTATAGCCTTTATACCTCACAGTTCTCTTTTTTTGGCCAAATTCTGCTTATAGTACAGTTTGATAATTCAGTCATTTTTTCCTCACAGTTCCAAGTTAGAAGCACAATTGCAACTTTATACCATATTGGAAGATACAAAGCCCTATGTGAGATAAAAAACTCAGAATTTTAAGAAAAGGTATATGAGTAGAACTCTGTCTTTTATTTTGTAGTTCAACTTTTTTTTCAGTTCTGACCTTATATCTCACAATCCCAGCAATGGGCTATATGCACAGCTAGTGTTTTTCAGCCAATGATGAACTTCCGGTTGGAGCTTTATATGACTATTTTCAATTTCATAAGGTTTCTTTTACAGCATCAACGTTGTAATGTAATTCAAATATAATCAGTGTGATAGACTTAAGCATCCATTTGGTTGTTAAAGCATAAAAAGAGATGAATAACCGTTTAAACGCAGGCACAGTCATAGCAGCAAGCTAGCGCAGAAATTCCATAGAAAGTACTGGGGTAAAATGTAATTTCAATATTTTAAAGACATGGTGCAGAAAAATATAATTAATGCAGTGCTTCTTGTTTAGTCTGAGACCCAATTTATATCATATCTCAGCCAGGCAGTGAAGGTTGCTGTTTTTTAAAGAAGATCTTAAACGCAGCGATTTTGCATGGGATGACAAGAAACTGGAAGCCCTGGGGCTGGCTGACTGAAATTTAAAAGTCTGTGTGCATAGACCCCATTGTGAGATAAAAGCTGAAGAAAAACAAATTAATTAATTTCACAATTGTGAGATAAAAAAAATTAATAAAGTCAATTACTTAGAATTGTTTTTTAGTTCAGTGGCTTAAAGTTGAACTGGAAGTTACAGAGACTTTTTTTAGGCATGTTGATGTTCTTCCAACTGAATTAAAATATTAAGTAGGGGGCGTGGCTTTCTTTATACGCATCATTCCCTTGTAGCAAACTAATGGTAAGAGGGGCATGGTTAAGAATATTGCGGTTAAAGCATCAAACTGTCATCATCAGAAAACAACCGCCACTCCAAAACCGGAAGCAAATGCTCAGACTTTGATTGAAGATTACAAAACAATTTTTTTTACTGTAAATTCACATGGATTAATTGTAGACGTAAAAAAACCCAATATGCACTATCAAAATAAACACTGCAAATTTTGACTTCACACAGACTTTAAACAGGCCTCCACGCTCTCCACCCCATCCGGCATAAACTTGCGTGAAATCCTTCCATTTGACCCTTCAAGGCCGCGTTCCAGCAGACCTGTCATCCAAAAGGCTCCTCAAATATTCCCATGTCGGAGAGGGTTGTCTTATCGGTGCAGAGGCTATTCCACAGTTCATGGGCCGTGTGACACTGTGTCTAAAGTTCTCATTTTCCTCTCGCCTAAAACACGGCAGCAGTGATGTCCCCTGTGGGCCCAGTCAGGGAAAAGCTGTCTGCTTCGAGGGCAGAGTCGACGCTCTTCCAGACCAACGCAACCCAGACGTGCGCCTGACTGAATGCACAATGAAGAGACGTGTGTGAGAAAGACATAGATGTCAGATATCCTGTGATTTTCAAAAACAAGCCTGCTCAATTGAACTGATTAACGCCAGTGTTTTAAAAAAATGAAGATGTGACAAGAGATTTACTTAACGTCAAAAAGCTCTTCGTTTGCCTTGATGATGTGGAATTAAAGCTCATTCCTGACAAGATTGAAAAGCGCAGCTCCCTTGAGAGAGCACGGCGGGTGTCAGATGTTGAGTGCAAAAGTATTCACCCCCCCCTATTGTAAAATAGAGTTTTGAATGGTTAACACTTTAGTTTAAGTATATCAATTCTCATTGTTAACTAGTGGCTTATTACCTAACTATTATATTGGCTGTTTTCAGTACTCACCGGCCATTTTGCCTTCAAAACTGGCTTAATTATTCGTAACATAGATTCAACAAGGTACTGGAAGTATTCCTTAGAGATTTTGGTCCATATTGACATGATAGCCTCAAGCAGTTGCTGCAGATTTGTCAGCTGCACATCCATGATACTAATCTCCAGTTCCACCACATAACAAAGGTGCTCTATTGGATTGAGAACTGGTGACTGTGGAGTCCATTGGAGTACAGTGAACTCACTGACATGTTCAAGAAAACAGTCCCAGATGATTCGCCCTTTGACATGGCGCATTATCCTGCTGGAAGTTGCCATCAGAAGATGGGTACACTGTGGTCATAAAGGGATGGACATGGTCAGCAACAATACTTAAGTAGGCTGTGGCGTTGACATGATGCTCAATTGGTACTAATGAGCCCAAAGTGTGCCAAGAAAACATCCCCCACACCATTACACTACCACCACCACCAGCCTGAACCGTTGATACAAGGCAGGATGGATCCATGCATTCATGTTGTTGACACCAAATTCTGACCCTACCATCTGAATGTCGCAGCAGAAATTGAGACTCATCAGACCAGGCAAAGTTTTTCCAATCTTCTATTGTCCAATATTGGTGAGCCTGTGTGAATTGTAGCTGACAGGAGTGGCAACTGGTGTGGTCTTCAGCTGCTGTAGCCCATCTGCCTCAAAGTTGGACATTTGTGTGTTCAGAGATGCTTTTCTGCATGCTTTGGTTGTAACGAGTGGTTATTTGAGTTACTGTTGCCTTTCTATCAGCTGGAACCAGTCTGGCCATTCTGCTCTAATTTCTGGCATCAACAAGGCATTTGCTCCCACAGAACTGTCGCTCACTGGATATTTTCTCTTTTTTAGACAATTCTCAAACCCTAGAGATGGTTGTGCGTGAAAATCCCAGTGGATCAGCAGTTTCTGAAATACTCAGACCAGCCCGTCTGGCACCAACAACCATGCCACGTTCAAAGTCCTTTAAATCACCTTTCTTCCCCATTCTGATGCTCGGTTTGAACTGCAGCAGATCGCCTTGACCACGTCTACATGCCTAAATGCATTGAGTTGCTGCCATGTGATTGGCTGATAAGAAATTTGCATTAACGAGCAGTTGGACGGTGGATTAGTGTACCTAATAAAGTGGACGGTGTATAAAGTACATATTCTGCATGTTATTATTCTTTATTACTAATCCGACCCAATACCTAAACCCAACTACTTCCTTAATAACTAGTATAAAATATTAATAAGCAGCAAATTAGGAGTTTATTGATGTAATAATCATACTTATTTTTTGTGAGAATTGTACCTTAAAATAAAGTGTTTTGTTGGAAAATATTTGTTGGAAAAATGTTCATATTTTATTGTTTATTAAGATTCGATTAAGATCTGATTTTATTCCAATTTTCAAATATAATATTGTAATTCAGAGTATTTTTTGAAAGTATATTGTGACTGATGTTGTTTTACCCAATATTAATATCTTAAAACATTTGTATTGTGTTTATTGTATTGATTTATTTACAAATTATCGTTTTTGAGAACCTGGGAATGTTTTTTTTGTTGCTATTTTATATATAAAAAAAGCTCTATATGACAATGTTTTCATTTTAGTACTCTCAAAAAATAAAAATAAAAATGCTGGGTTGTCGTAGCCAAATGTTGTGTCAAATATGTATTGTATAAACTCAACACTGGAATATTAACTGGTATAATGGGACACCTTTTACCCAATATCCATATGTTGACCCAACAGTGTATTACAACAACCCAGCATTGTTCATTTACAGTGTTTACAGATTAAAACAAACTCAAAAGAATGTTTCACTCCAACACATAGACTCAACAAGAGATTTGCTTAGTGTCAAAAATCCCTTTCGGTTGAGTTTTGACAAGATTGAAAAGCTCCCTTGAGAGAGCGTGCCAGAAGTTGTGTGCAGAAGTATTCATCCCTGAGAGAAATCCCATTGTATTCTCAGCTGAGCTTCATTAAAGTGTAGACTTTGCAGAACAGAGATCTGAAATGATGAGAAATGTTTGCATTCACACTGACACTTGTTTGCAGATTAGTTTGTGATATTGTCAAGATCTCATGCTTTAATTGGGTCTCTTGTCAAAAGGACTATCTGAGAAGCAGACAATGTAAGAAAAATGTAAGCTGGTGTTTACATTGACTCTTTTTATCAGCTTACTAAATAATAATAGTGCTGTAGCATATGTTTCCCATAGCCTATGTATTATAGGACCCAAAATGATCTGCTTACACCATGTCCTCCTAACTACAAATGACGCTGTTACGTTGTTAAAACTGTGACAGGCGATACAATTTCTGTTTTTGCAACGTCACGGCAAAACAACAGCTTAAACTACAAAGCCAACGATCACCTCAGGTAAGTATTATGTGCTTTATTCAATGTTAAATGCTTCCAATGTGAGTTTGAACACCATTTTACATGGCATTTATTGCCATACTATTGAGACCAGCAGCAGATAGTTTACCTCAGATCTTGAAAAAAACAATAGCAAACAGTTTGAAAGCGAAAGTCAGTCATTTTCTTATAGAAAGTTTTTCGTGACACTAGAATACTAAAATACAATACAGTATATTATGCTATATATTGGTGCAGACTTATAAAACTTTATGTATAAATCAAATTATTATGGATCCCCTGCTGAAAAAACAGCATATGCTGGTAAGGTATGTTTTGATGCTGTCTTGCTGGTTTTATTGTTGGTTTTGCTGGTTTCAGTGCTGGTCTCAATGCTGGTCATGGAAGTCTGAGTGCTGGTTCTGACCAGCATCGAGACCAGCAAAATCAGCATTGAAACCAGCAAGACCAGCATTAAAAACCAGCATTGAAACCAACAAGAACAGCATACCAGCCTCAAAACATACCTTACCAGCATATGCTGTTTTTTTTTCAGCAGGGTCTTGTCAGTAAAATTATTAACTGTATAGATATACTTGGAGACTTGGTCGAATATCAGTTTTGTTCTATCAAGGTCCAATAACATTTCTTCCAAATGTCAAATAAACATGTTATCATTTAAAGCATTTTTTTTTCCAGAAAATGACAATTGATCAGAATAACAAATAAATTTCAGCACCATGTCTGTAACTATGCAACAGCTGGTGCCTCTGGAGCAGTGCTGGATGATGCCATCTCTTCTTTTATGGTAAATTACAGCATTGAGCCTCCATGTACAATGCAGAAGAGATTAGTCGTTTAAAGAATAACTCAGGACATACCATTAAGACAGTGGGCTAGTCAATCACTCTTCATAACATTTACAAACTACAACCAAAATGTGAATTTAACAAAAACTGACCCTTGCTGTCAGTATAAATGAAAGACAAGTGCGTTTTTAAGAATAAATGAGTGTACTTTTAAACAAAAACATTAATGTTAACATTCAAAAAAATATATCATTAAGGAATCATTGCAATTAAATGGCCTATTGCTTGAGGCTTTATATTTTTTATTATTGATCTCACAGAATATTAGTCAGTTTTGTTATAGTAATGCACAAAAATGAAAACAACTGGCCTATTAAAAGCACACCAATATACTGATGTAAAGACTAAGAGGTTTTATAGTCATTGCAATGATTTAACGAAATGAGCTTGGCAGCTTTCAGAGGGAACAGCAGCAATAAGAAATGTATAGAAATAGACAAAACAATAAACAAAGATAACCGATTATCAGTAGTAATACATACCAGATAGATTACCAATAAGTAATACATACAGTGAAATAATTGTGCAGTGCATGTGTATGTAACTGGTGTGCAAACAGAATTGTAAAGTATTGCACAAATTAATAATAATAATAATAATAATTGAGTTTGTGCAATTAGCAGCAACATTGGGAAGAGGGGCAAATGGATTGATTTTCTTACGAAAAGTCATAGAACGTCCTATCATAGATCAAAAGACAATGCACAGCAGCAAAGCTAAAAAACATAACGTTTACAAGAAATAAGGCAGATTTTGTGTAGTTGTAGCGAAGTTAAAGGTAAGCCTCACTAATTTACTTCAATAACCAAAAATATAATGTTTTTCAGATTCATAGACATAAGTTACCTAAACGTGATGCACGGGACACATCGGCTATGTTCACACTGCGAGGCTTAGTGCTCGAATCTGATTTTTTTTCTCAGATCTGACTTTTTTTGCCTAGCTGTTCACACTGTTATAAATGTGGCCAATATCAGATTTGCAGTGTGAAGAGATCATGGTCGTAAACAGACCTGCATGCGCAGAAGTATAGTTAAGAACAACACAAAATGTCTAAATATGCACACAATGTGTATACTGTATGAAGCACATTATCAGATTACGCTTAATATGATCATTGCCCTTTTCACAGACAACCGTGGTGTATTACATGCACTGTAAAGGGTTGTTCTGCTACTACTAATGTGTATTTCGGCATTTGAAACCTAAAATATGTTCCTTATGATTGAAAACACTGATCATTTGATTTATGACAACCGCGGCGCGCGTCTGACCACCGGTGTAGTGAACTCATCAAGGGTTAATGAGCAGCCGCAGACTGAACTGTGAAGGCAGAGTAAGTTTATTTCCGTTTGCAGTTATTTTATTTTACTTCGTTATAAACAACAGACACGTGCAGATGAGGGGTTTGGGTGCTTGAGCACCTGCCCTTTATTCGCTCTGAGATAATGTTCGTCCTTAAAATGAAAGTGCACCCTCCTTTGTGCATGGATCCCCTTTCCGCAACACCCTCAACGCTCTTTAGCATCGCGATCATCCCGTGCCCTGATCGTTAACCAGAGTGGTTAACAAGCACCAGTTTTGCCTTCAAAATCTTTTTTTAAAATAAACAACCAACTTTCTGTGGTAAAGTAATCGCCCTGTGTGTTGTTCTACTATGCTGCAGAGGTGTAGTTGATGTTTGCAGCACAGAATGATGTTGCTCGAAGATTATGTAAAAGTCACATGAAATCCGACATAACCGTTTACACTGCGGTCGCATTGCAAAACATCAGATCTGTGTCTGATTTAAGACTACATATAAAAGTGGCACAAATCTGAAGTGAAAAGATCAGATTCCATGCGGCTTGGGCTGTTCACGCTGTCAAGACCTGAGTCACATATGGGCGAAAAGATCAGATTCGGGCCACATTTGCCTGCAGTGTGAATGAGCCATCTTGTACTTTTTTCCTCTTCTCAACAACTGTTGTTGTCTTTTCCCAGGCATAGAGTTGCAACTTGCATCAATTATAATCATATGCAGTCGCAAACACAAGTGGGCCGGGGTGTGCGTAAAAAAATGTTACATCACATGCAGGGCCGGAGCAAGCCGAACTGCCGCTCTAGGCAATGGACTAGCACGCCGCCCTCAACCTGAAAACAAACCTGAGTTCATAAAGTGAGGACGGGGGTTGATGTTGCGGATGAGTCAGTACGTTGGGTTGGGCGGCGGGGAGCGTTTGCTGCCCTCACAATTATGCCAGACCCCTATTATGCAAGTGTTCTGTTAATGTTGTGGATGAAAGTCAGTACGTTAGGTTGGGCGGCGGGGCGCGTTTGCCGCCCTCATTATTATGCCGCTCTAGGCGGCCGCCTAGGTCACCTCTATGGATGCGCCGGCCCTGGTCACATGTTTTTTTCGTCCGCCATAATTTTTGAAGTGTGTTTATCAACATATTATCAATAAATTTTATTTACACTCAGTTTATGTTAATATTACACAAATAAATATTAATAATTTATTTTTGAGCAACCAAGATGGTGCCCCCCTCCAGAGTTGGTGCCCTACGCAATTTGCATACTCTGCGTAAAGGGAGCGGCAGTACTGAGCATTGTGTTTTGACAAAGAATATAAAAATGTCTGAAAACATGGCAACATTTTCGTTATTGTATGCAAATAAACGTATCACAGAGAATCGCGATATTAATCCAATCACCAAATTTTCATTTCCTGACATTATGTGCTGTTAAATGCTTCCAATGTGAGTTTGAACACAATTTTACATGACATTTATCGCCATACTGTTGAAACCAGCAGCAGATAGTTTACCTCAGATCTTGAAAATAACAATAGCAAACAGTTTAAAAAAAGAAAGTCACTCAGTGCAAACCACCAACATCAGTTTTATGGCTCGTTTCCACTGACTGGTACAGTACGGTACGGGTCTGTACGAGTCACCTTTATCAGGCTTGCGTTTCCACTGCTAAAAGGGTACTACTCTTTTGGTGGGCGTGGTGTACGACAGAAAGTTGCAGTCAACGTCATTTTCGCTTGAGTAAATGTCTACAGTAAAGCTGTACTGGTTGCTCACATATCATATGAGAAGCACTTCTCACAAAACAGATGCTTTACACACACACAAATGTATAAATGTTTATTACGAACATGAGTTGATAACTGCAGATCAATGACAGTGCGAAATAGCCTACTGTAACGTCTGCAATTATATAAAATAATAAATAAATGCAACATATATAAACACATACAGACCCTTACAGTCTCCGATATGTTACCACTTACAGAAAAACTACACACAGCATACATTTAGTCCTTATTTAGGTTCAAAACAGCAGGAAATAGAGCCCAGTCAGTGCAGACCTCTCATGATTAAATGTGTCTGTAATCTTCAGCAGCACGTGTAGCCTCTTGTAAGAAAGTAATTCCATCATTCCGAGTTCATAATAGTCCAAAAGGTGATGATAATAGTTAAACATGGCAGTTTGTTCACGTTTGCTGAAAAAATAATGTGCTCCTTTTTTTCCGGCTTCTCCTTTTGTGTTTTTGCGTGTCACTCTCGCGTTTGTCAGTTTCTGACAGGATCAGGTTTCAAAAGCACGTCAATAATCAAGCGCACGTTATTATCATTAGCTCAAGAAGCTTGTTATTTCAAATATAGACACGCGGCGAGCACAAGCAAAAAAGCAAAACCGCTCTCGCTTCTGACTAGCTCATAAAAAACTACAGGGCACAGGGTAAAATCTGCTCTTCTTTTGGCTTTGTGGCTGTTCATCAAGATGATGACAAGTTTCATTTGAGCCCAGATCAAACAGGGCTCGTTATTTTATGTTATTATATGGATATATAGTCTCTCGGCTGTGTATGAAAACATGGCGTCTCCTTTGTTTTTATTCGGCTTGTTGCCTGAGCTCGTGACGTATCTCTGTAAACCAATAGCGTTCAGCTGTGCGTCTAGCTTTGTCTTTGGGACCCTTTTGGTACCCTTTCTTGTGTTTGATACCCTTTCGAAAAGGTGCCGAAAAAGGGATACGGTTCAGTTCGGTACGCCTTTGGACAGTGGAAACGGCCATAAAAGTGTACCGACCCGTACCATACTGTACCAGTCAGTGGAAACGAGCCATTAATAATGTTAAATTGGTTTAATATGTATTAATTAGATTATAACCCCTACCATATCGTTGAGAGTGAAGTGCCTAATATTTAAATAAATGGCTATAGTATTTAAATGTTTCTGTTGCATATTTAGGACACGGTATTACGTCTTGAATGAATTCATTTGCATTTGCAAGTCCCGCCCATTTTGTGGCTTGTATACTTCAATCACTAAGGCGAATCTAAAAGTGTCTCTGCTTGTCATGGCAGCATCAGACCCAAAGCCTGTTTTCAGCAGACATGAAAATCAATGTGAAAAGTTGCATCTCTCCCTCTTACTCACCTGACAGTGCATCATTACATCGCGGCCTCCATAAATAGCTCTTTTCATTTAGAGCTGGTGGAACGAAAGGAAGAAAAAAAGAGAACATCTGCACCTCCTAAATCCAGCACTGCAGAAGACAGATCTCCAGCTTTAAGTATTTATCACAGAGAATCCTGATATGAAGCAATTCCAACAAATAGCTCCCTATGTTATGCCAAATTATGCCTGCCAGTGTGGTTAAAAAAACACAGATGTATATCCTTTTACTCCAGATCAGCCACTTCCATTCCTTTTATATATTTCCCCATATTTTCCCCTCATATTAATAGACTTTAACATGGCGTGTGTCAGAAGTTGTGTGCTCATCCCTAAGAGAAATGCCTTTGCTCAAACATTCTCGGCTAAGCTTCATTAAAGTCTACACTTTATAGTGTAGAGATCTGAAATAAGGAGACATTTTTAATTAATATTTACACTTGTTTGCAGATTAATTTATGAATTCGTCAAGATCTTTTCCAAAACACGTGGGGTTAATGAAGTTGTTTTTGTCAAAAGGAGAAAAAGCAAGAAAAAAGAGGCAAAAACATGTAAGGAAAATGTAAGCTTCAATTGAATCAAATACTATAATAAATTATGGTAAATGCTATTGTGTTTTTGAACCATACTTTAGTAACATGTTGATTTTAGCTGCTGTGGAAATGTAGAAAGTTTTGTGATACACTACTACAATACACCGACGTTTACTGTAGTAAAAATAAATGTTTACCACAGTATTTGTTAGTTTATATAAGTCATGATTGTATAATATTACAGTATGCTGTTGCATTCATTAGCAATGTGTATTGCCTAAATACTCATTTATATTATAATATACTTTAAATTACTATAGTATTTTTACATGTGTGTGGCTCATTCTGAAAATGTACTCCTATATACATTTCTGGTGAGCACCAAATCTGTCCCAGGAAGTACGTTTTTTTGCAGATTTTGTTTTCGCGAATCCACCAAATGTGCTTTTTGAGATCTGAAATTTTTCTTGCGAGTGCCATTCACACCTGCTGTTCTCACGTAAATCCACCAGAGGCCGCTGTCGACAGACTGACTGACTGATCCACCCTCTTCTTTCCCTAAAACCAACTAATAGGGTTTTCAGAAGCACCGATTGAGCCGCCCACCCATTTCCCTAAACCCAATTCACAGTGTTTTCTAAACAATCCACAAGAAAAGTCCTCGCGGCAGCCTGATTTTTACCACATTTTCAGATTTTACCACATTCTCACCCTGTTATTTTTTGTCTTTTTTTTTTGTCTTTCCTGCTTTCTGGAATCGTTCTTTGCTGGACTCGATCCCTGTCGTTGCAGTCAACTCTGCTCTGCATCTCAAGTTGGCCAACGTACACGGTGAGCGACTGGACAAACTGGTGACAGTGGAAAAGCCGTCCACACGGAGGTAAGCGGAAAACGACATCATACCGCCTCGCAACATTCGTTTTGAATACGAAATGCAGCCATTCGTACCTCTGGCTACATAATTCACAATCTCTGGAAATGTATGAAAGGAAGATACAACATTGCTGTTGTTTTGTTTAGGAATGAATATAAAAAGTCTGAAAACGTGGCAACATTTTTGTTATTTTATGCACTTGAAGTACTTGAATAAATCAGTTTTAGGAATTCTTTAATTGCAATGGTAATGTAACAAGTTTAGTAATATACTACTAAAATACACCACAGTTTACTGTAGTAAAAAACGTATATAATATACCACAGTATTTAATACAGTTTATTGTTAGGGACAGTTTATTAAACCTTCTGAAGATACCAACCCAGGCTCACTCTGATTATGTACCCCTATATACATTATTGGAGAGTGCCAAATACATCGCAGGAGCTACGCTTTTTGTAGTTTTTGTTTTCGCGTATCCGCCTGAGACTGCTGTGTACACTTTTTGAGAAGCACCAATTGACCAGCGCTCACCCACTTCCGTAAACCCAACCGACAGTGTTTTCAAAATCAATCCAGAAAAAGAAAAGCCCTCATGGCAGCTTGAATTTTACTATGTTTTCAGATTTTACCACATTTTCACCCTGTTATTTACATGTTTATTTTATTTTTTGTCTTTTGTTTTT
>CAIGQZ010010775.1:6750204-6760318 GCA_903798205.1 Danio tinwini
TGAAAGAAAAACAAGGTGATTTAATACATACAAAGATTTGACAAGACTTTTTCTTTTTTTTTTTGTAACTTTTTTTCCCAATGAACAACCTCCGTCCCCTTCAAAAAATAAAAAATAAAATTAAATAAATTAATTAAATTAGTATTAAATTAATTAAATATTTACATAGTCACAGAGTTTTGATAGTACAGTAAGGGAAGTATTTAACAGTAATATTTGCCCATTGAGTTTTATTGCATTTTTCCTTTTAAGCGTAGACCTTTAATTTCCCTTTTAGTTTTAGTTTGGGGGAAGTATGAAACATTTTAATAAAGTATTAAATTAAGTACATCAATATGTACATTTGAATGATTTAAATACAGAATAAATTACAAGTGTCTTCCAATCTGTTATGTATTTCATAATGTTTGTTTTCAAATGTTTTTAAAATTTGTATGTTAATGTTTTGCAGAAAAGTCTTAGGAAAGCAAGCTCAGCGATGATGAGGATGATGATGATGATGATGATGATGATGTAATGCCAAAAGAAAGAGAACAACAAGTCCTGCCAACAAGATGACGTAAGACAACAAAAATTGCCATCATGTGCTAATGCAGGAACACATTTAAATACTAATATCCTACTCACCAAATATATGAATCTCTTCTGTTTTCCGGGCATGATCACAACTCACCCTAACACTAATTGCATTTATGATGTTTTCTCCATAAATAGGTGCATCCATTAGCGCTGCTGTGGGTTTATATATAGCCAGCTCTGGGTGTCCAGGACCCGTGCAGTGACCCGCACCATCTGCTGCCACACTGAGCCACAAAATGGCAAACCGCAGGGTGGCCACGCAGGTAATCAAGACTGGCGCGTGCCAACAACACGGCCGCACACGAGCCTCAGGACCGTACACTGAGTTTGATAAATCTTGAAGACACGCACATGCGCACACACACATGTTGGTTTTGGTGGTTTACAGGGACTCTCCATAGACTTATTATAATATTATTGGTCCCTGCATCACCCCTACTCCTAAACCGAACTCTCACAGGAAACCTGTGACAAAATTTGAATGTGAAAACACCTGGTTAGTAGGGGTGTGACGAGATGCCTACTTCATGAGACGAGGCGAGATACGAGATTGGGTTCACGAGAACGAGACGAGACGAGATTTTTACACTATTTTTAAGAAATCCTCAATGATGAAATATATGAATGGAAAATAGTCTTTTATTCAACTGGGAAAAAAAACCCAAATCACAAAAACTACTTAGGAGCTTTCTTTAAATCAACTTGTAATGAATGTTATTTTACTTCTATTTTAATGAATTATACGCAGTAATGGACATGCAGACACTGCTAAATATTTTGCTAATAGCCTATGTGAATAGAAAATAATCTTTCTCTTTATAATTTTAAATATTAGCAAAATATTTGCTAATATATGAATGGAAAATAGATTTTTATTCAACTAGAAAAACAAATCACAAAATACAAAACAATTTAGGTGTTTTTTAAAAACATTGTAATGAATTGTATTTTATTTCTATTTAAATTAATTCTATGTCATAAAGGACATGCAAACACTGCTAAATATTTAGCTATAAACTCTACCGTCTGGCTTCTCCCCTGTACAATTTCACATGATATATCGAATTTATTTCCACACACTGAAACAAATATGTCATTTTTTGTATTTCATTTTTAATTTAATAAATGAGTTTCATTTAGCAAGATTTCATTCAGGCCCTGTGACTCACTCTGAGCTTCTGGATGCAATCATGCGAATATGAAGGACTGATAGGAGAGTTGTTTTAATGGAGTTTGATACCGCACGCAGAATGAAAAAAAATCAGCTTTTCCCGGACAGTATAAACATGTGTTCCGTGATGATGATGTGTCGATGAGTCTCCAGGAGTTCATTCAGTGAGTGTGTGTGTTTGTTTGCGTGCGCTTAGAGATGTGTGCGTCTGTGGTGCTTTACTGACTCGCTAGATGTGTAGGTCCTGTCGCAAAATGTGGCTAAAAGTCCTTTATGGTGTTAATAGTTTGATTACAGCGTTTACATGTCTGCACTTCAATAATGCGACTAAAATAGGAATACTCCACGTCGTAATTCCATTTGTGTTTATGACGTTTATGCCTTTGAGCATATCTGAACTGCTATTCCATTGCATGGATATGAACCATAATGTTTGAGGCTGTAGTTGTAGCCTATGTTGGATGCGGCACCTGCTGAACTCTGGTGAAAAAAGTCCACCCAACCAAGTGACAAGCGCAACTCTGAGGCCAGCCTGGGTTGCCAGGTGTGTGCAAAGCACTTTATTTGCAGATCAAATCCAATCCTGCCTCCAATCGTCAATGCTATTTGCAATTTCACCCTCACACTTATCATAACATCACAACTCACGAGACAACTTTTCACCTCGACGAGAAATCTCGCCACGATTTAATCTTGCGAGATCTCTGCGTACGAGATCTTGTCACACCCCTACTGGTTAGGTATGAGTTAAAATTACAAGGACACAATGCATGTCCTCATAAACCACTGTAATAGTACAATTAGGTCATACCCATGTCAATAAATAAAAAAAACTGTCCTTGTATACCACCAACACACACACGCACGCACGCACGCACACACACACACACACACACACACACACACACACACACACACACACACACACACACACACACACACACACAAACAGCTGGTTAGATGTAAAAAAAAAGTTAATATTAGTGCGTGAATGTAATCATGGCTAGAACATTTCTGTGATGTTTCAGGACAGACTTTTGATTAAAGAGAATGTCACACTGTAAAAGCCAACAGTCAACTTTATCAAATGAAATGTGTAGTTAACTCAAAATTGACTGAAAGTTAATTCTACTCATTTGAAAAGAGTTTTGAACTCAGTGTTGAAGGGTAATGGCTCATTACTTCAACTTAAATGGGGTAAGTTCAAAGTACTCATATAGATTAGTTTTTTTAACTTAAATGGTTTATTGCAATCGGTTTCCTCAAATGGTTTGAGTTACCTTAACTTTTTGAGTTTCACAGTACTCAGTTTGAGTTCTCTTCATTTATTGGGGTTTACTATGCTCAAATTTACTAAAATGTAGTAAGTTCAAAGTAGTCATATAGATAAGTTTTTGAACTTAAATGGTTTATTGCAATCGGTTTCCTCAAATGGTTTGAGTTACCTTAACTTTTTGGGTTTTACAGTGCATTAAATTAAATAAAGGTAATGTAAATGCTATAAAAGTCAGCATGAAAAGGAAATTCGCCCTGTTTGCCTAAATACATCAAATTGAGCTCAGTGGGAACAATTTATTTATGCATAATAAATTAGTAGTTAATGTAATAGTTAATGTTTAATGCAGTAAAACTATAACATTTAAGCTTAATTCATATTATTAAGCTCATATTTTATATCGAAGTTCACTAAATTCACACGTGATTTAGAAAAAAAGGTGTTTTCATTTTTATCAATTATGGAATCTTTGTTAAATACATGTCTATGTATATGTGTGTGTGTGTGTGTGTGTGTGTGTGTGTGTGTGTGTGTGTGTGTCTGTGTGTCTGTGTGTCTGTGTGTCTGTGTGTCTGTGTGTGTACTGTACATTGTTTTGCTTCTCTTGATTTGTCCTTTTTTTATTCATTTGTATTTAATATTTTTCTATAACATATACATTTGGCTGTACTAGTTTTTGGAGCGTTACCGTAAGTTATTTTGTTAGATTAGCTCCAGATTTGGCTTCAGCACTGACTAATCTAATGTATATGCATTTAAAAGAAAGATTTGTGAGGGGTGTACTTGTATATACTGTGCACTGTATATATCATTTAAAAAATGTGTGAAATTTGTATTATTGATATTTTAAATTGTTTCTAATATTATATTTCATTACACATACATAGATATAAATATACACACAAACCAAAACAGAAATACCTTTTTTTCAATTTCATTTTGGTTCATTTTGACTTTTTTATTTTATTTTAGATATTTAATTAAAAAAATCTTAGTAGCTGTATTTTAAATAACTTGATAATTTTTAGATAAAAAAATATATATAAAAAAAAACTGACATACAGTTGAAGGGGGCAGCACGGTGGCGCAGTGGGTAGCATGATCACCTCACAGCAAAAAGGTCACTGGTTCGAGCCCCGGCTGGATCAGTTGGCATTTCTGTGTGGAGTTTGCATGTTCTCCCCTTGTTCACATGGGTTTCCTCGGGGTGCTCCGGTTTCCCCCACAGTCCAAAGACATGTGGTGTATTGAATAAGCTAAATTGGCCGTAGTGTATGTGAGTGTGTGCAAGGGTGTGTGGGTGTTTCCGAGTGTTGGGTTGCAGCTGGAAGGGCTGCATTAAACATGTGCTGGATAAGTTGGCGGTTCATTTCGTCGTGGCAACCTCTGATTAATTAAGGTACTAAGCCAAAAAGATAATGAATGAATGAATACAGGTGAAGGAACATGATAAGCCCTCCTGTGTAATTTTACACAGTCAACACACCCTGTTATTATTTCTTAATTTAATTTTTTTGCTTTTGTTTTTGTCTTACCAGCTTTCTGGAACTGTTCTGACTCGAAGCCTGTCGTCGCAGTCAACTCTGCTCTGCGTCTCAAGTTCGCCAACATACGCGGCGAGACACTGGGCAAACTGGTAACAGCGAGAAAGTCATCCACATGGAGGTAAGCGGTCAGCTGGTAGGTGTGAAAAGCAATGGAGTCATACCGCACCGTAGCATTCGTTTTAAAGATGAAACGCAACCATACGTACTGCTGGCTACATAATTTGCAATCTCCAGAAATATATATAGAGGTACGTTTTCAGAAAGAGCCTGTTTATAGAATGTTGCTAATACATTTTAGATCTTAGCAGCTAAAAGTGTGTTTCAACTGTACATGGAAACACAGACACACACACACACACACACAAATATTTTAAGAACTATAGTGTGAAATATAACCTGGATGTGTTTTCTATAATCACTTGCTCTGCGAGTGTGATGGAAAAGAAACACGATTTGGTGCATCTTCAAGTTGTGTCGATGGTGTTAACAAGAGACGCTTCAGTTGTAGAGATCCGTCGACGTCTGATCACTTCTTCAACACACAAAAAGCACACAGTGTTTCTTCTCCGGAACGACTGGTCGCTTGCGATTTTGATTGTTCCTTAATGATGTCCCATTGACAATTTCTGAGGAAGCAAAGCGTTGCACTCGACGACAAATGAAATATTCTTGATTTTAATGAGGGGTTTTTGCTTATGAGACATATGGTTTACACTGATTACAAGCTCATATCGCTCTCTTTCTCTCCCAAAATACCTGCCATGTATACTTAGTGTTTATGTTCTGGCATGGAAAAGGAACAAGATGAAGATCTTTTTTGTTGAACTAAAGCCAGACAGAACTTGAAATAATGAAAAGGAAAGCGTATGTGTGGATTCTTGTCTTTTCAATTAGGGAATCGAAAGTTACAAAGGTGTTGTTCGTATTCTCTGATTCACAATCACAGCTTTAATAGCACAAAATAACCTTTGAACATATCAATAATATATATAGTATGAAGCAGCTTTGATTGGATGATACATTTTTAGGATGTTGAAATCATTTGATTGGTTTTGTGGACGATTAGGCAAGGCAAGTTTATTTAAATAGCATATTTCTAATTTACTTGATCTTAATGATCTAAGTGACCTGGTAGGTTTGTATTTAGTGAGCATATCTGTAATGTATCAAGGGCCTAGGCCATTTAGTGATTTATAGAGTAGTAATAGTACTTTACATTCTATTCTGAATGTAACTGGGAGCCAGTGTAAAGACCTGAGGACAGGTGTGATGTGCTCTGATTTTCTGGTTCTGGTCAGAATCCTGGCCCCTGCGTTCTGGATTTGCTGCAACTGTCTGACTGTCTTTTTGGGAAGGCCGGTGATGAGGCTGTTACAGTAATCCACTCTGCTGCTGATAAAAGCATGAATGATTTTCCCTAAATCCTCAATGGAAACAAAGCATCTAATTCTTGCAATGTTTTTGAGATGATAGTACAGTTAACTACAATTAACTACAGTGTGAAAAAAAGGTTATTATTTACGGTTGTGAATTGCCGGTGGGGGGGGTTGGGGTTGGCACCACAGCACCCACGAGACCTATATGAGACAGGCCGAGAGAAAAGGAGATGGAGAAAAAAGGAGGATAGACAGAAAGGGGAGAGAGGAGAAAAAAAAAATTGGGGTTCGGTTCTCCAGACATGCTGCCACTTGGTCCTCAACCAACTGAGAGATGCGACGACATGCTGGGAGCCCTGTGGAGGAATCTATCCACCCGTCCGTCTTCTGGTGTCCAGTGGCGGTTCTCCTGGCGGCATCTCTGGTCTCCTGCTGTGCTCCCGCTTCGGTGGAGGACGCAGGCTTCGGCGTCATGGCAGATCGCGGCAACTCCCCCCCGGGCTCTGTAGGATGGCTCTCTTCAACTCTTTCCCTTCCGGCGGGGAGCCCAGCGTCCCCTGCTCCTCCCCATGCTGGGAGACAGCAGCAGGCAGATCCTTCCTCGCCAGCCTCAGGCCGCCCCGTCACTCTGGCAGACGAACGGGTTTCTTCCCCACTCGGGTTAACTCCCGAACACTCGCCCTCCCTCTCAGCGGCGAGGGCAACTGGACAACGTGTCCCTCCTTCTCCCGGGTTTCAGCACCACTGTAATAAAGTTTACGGCCACCTGGCCGCCGGGAAGAAGGAGGCGGAGAACCGATGAACTTTTAAATATTTATTAGTAAAAAGGGACGGCAGCTCCTCACGGAGGCTGCCGTCTAAACCAAAACAAATGGATGGCAACTCCTCACGGAGACTGCTGTCAAACTGAAAGCAAAAGTAAAACAATATGTCCAGGCCTGGTCCTCTCTCTCTGTCCTCTGCCATCGTTCCTCCTCTTATAGTCCAGAGCTCCTTTCGTGGGATTGGAGGCAGGTGCGTGCCACCAGTGCATCTCATCTGTGTCGGGCCTCGTTTCGCTCCCACGGCTCTCGGCCACGCGCCCTCGCTACAGATAAATTAAAAACAAAAGAAGATATTTTGAAGAATGTTAGCCATTGACATCCATGGTAGTAAAATTAAAGACTTCGAAAATAATGGCTACTGTTTTTTAGCAGATTAACTTATTTACTTAAAGGTGCTGTATGTAAGTTTTTGACTCTTCTAAAGCATAAAAATACCACAATATGTTTGGAAATATTTAATAAACATGCTAATTGAAAATACTCGTTTATCTGAAAAACAATGCTAAAGTCAGATATTCTGCTTTGAAAATGTAAGTTACGTTTCAGAACGTCTGTCTTTGTTTTGGTAATTTTAACCTGCCCAATGCCAGTTTAGCCAATTATATTTCAGCATCCCGGGTTGCCTTGTTGGAAAACCATATACTTCATTTATTCAGTCAGGAAGGCTCTCAAAGAATTTGCCTGTGACCGAAATGCGACCAGTAGCGGACTGCGAAATTAGATGCAGATTCAGAGTTACACATGAGCTTATTAATTAGCAAATAATATAAATATTACAAACATAAGCAGTAGGTGAGCAGGTTACATTTTCCAATAACACGCTATGTGACAAGATTTGCAGTAATTAGAAGTTTGGCTGTTTGCACCCGACGAAACACGGCAGGAATTTATATACAGCCATTCAGAAGCACAGAATACTCATTCACGAAATGGGAAGGTTTATAATCTAATTAATACATATTAAACCTCTTTAACATTATTAAATGTACATGCTGAACCACTGATATGTGTTGGCTTTGAGTCACAGTTCTAAAGTTCAATTTCAATCTGTATTTTATTTTCAAGATCTGAGGTGAACTATCTGCTGCTGCTTTCAGTAGTATGGCAATAAATGTCATGTAAAATGCCATTCATCTAATATATCAATTTGAGGTGTTGGTTAGGACAAAAACTTCTTTTAATATGGAAAATATTCCTTCTATCGTGTGTCGTTGCTTTTATATAGAACACAATTAAATCACTCGCTCCTGTCTTCAATCTGGCAACCTGTAATTGCGTTTGTTTTGATCCAGGAGTTCAATACCTAGTTCAACCACTGGGTGTCAAACTGTTTTTATTTTAAAGATCTGAGGTGAACTATCTGCTGCTGCTTTCAGTAGTATGGCAATAAATGTCACGTAAAATGGCATTCAAACTCACTCATTGTCAGTTTTCGGTTGTTCAGCTGCGTAAATAATTCCTCTATTGTGTGCCGTTGCTTTTATATAGAACACAACTTAAATCAACCTTTAGCCTCGATAGTCAGACTCGCTCTTGTTGGTCCTCAATCTGGCAACCTGCACTTGCATTTGTTTTGATCCAGGAGTGCAATACCTAATTCAACCACTGGGTGTCAAGCTTACATATTGCACTTTTGAGTTAAAGCAACAAAAACATCTGTTCTCCTGACTTTTGTGATATTTAGATCTTTTTTTTTTATTAATTTTGAGATACAAATTCAGAATAGCGATTAAAAAATATTGAATTATGACACTTTCTTTTTTTATCCTCTGGCTGAAACTAGTTTACTAGTAAAAGTAAAATGTGCTAATCTGAAATTTAAGCCTGTGCATCATACAATTTAATGCTTAATTTGTATTATATATATATATTATTATTATTATTATTTATTTTTTATTTTTTGTAAGGTTTGGCTCATCAGGAAGTTGGATAAAAAGGCAAAAATCACTCAGATTGCCTCCATATGTTTTTTCCCCAAAACAACAACATGAAGGGTGAGTAAATGATGACAAATTGTTTGTTATTAGATGCGAACTAACACATTTGCAGCTTTAGATAGAAACATGTCTTGTGTTTGTGGGTGAACAGCTGTAAAGCTCAGATGCAGAGCCGCTCTCGTCTCCTCTTGAGGATTAGAAACCAAACTAAAAAGCCAAAGAAACCTCTGCTCAAAAAAGAAATCATTTTATTTGCCGGTGTTAATCTGAACACTATCTGGTTATTCTAGGGGTAAACGCATAAAAGAGTGCGTTTGAAAGTATGAAATAAATCTGCCTGATTTAGTCACCCATCCTCAAAATGTTTTGGTGTGTTTTGCGTGCGACAGAAGCACAATAGAATGTTCCTGGCCTTAAAATAGGCATGTGTATGAATGCGCCTCGCAATTCAACACAGCTAAAATTATTGTTCCTTGTCGGAGCTTTGGCCTGGAAAATAGTCTATTACGTAATGATGTTGTTGGAAATATGTTTTCTATGTCAGAAAAGAGATGTCATGGAGAGATTTTAAAGGCCTATATGTAGAAAAAAAGCAATGATTTTTTTTTCTAAAAATTTTATGTTGTTATTGGAGGCCTCTAAATGGAAAAAACAAACATGAAATGAATGTTTTTGGGAAATGTTGTAATATTGCAAAGTGAAGCCTGTGTTCAGCAAAAATTAAGCGATTTTACTCACATTTACTCACAATTGCAGGGTGTTCATAAAAACTACTAACCACACAATAACTATTATTATACAAATCATATTTTTATGTAAAAAATGAATTAAATATGTACAAATTGTGTTTAGAAAATGTAATTAAATTAATAAAAACCTTCAATATGTTTAGGTCTATATCTATAATTAGCTGTATATACCCCCCCCACCCCCCACCCCACACACACACACCTACACACACACAAGTGCTGTCAAAAGATTAATCATGATTAATGGCATCCTAATTTAAAGTTGGTATTTGTATAACGTGTGTGTGTGTGTGTGTGTGTGTGTGTGTGTGTGTGTGTACTGTGCCTATTTATTGTATATATTATTATATTACATATTTAATATGTGCGACGCACTGGTGCAGTAGGTAGTGCTGTCGCCTCAAAGCAAGAAGGTCGCTAGTTTTTGTCTCGGCTGGGTCAGTTGGCATTTCTATGTGGAGTTTGCATGTTCTCCCTGTGTTCGCGTGGGTTTCCTCCGGGTGCTCCGGTTTTCCCCACAGTCCAAAGACATGCGGTACAGGTGAATTGGGTAGTCTAAATTGTCCGTAGTGTATGTGTATGAGTGTGAATGAGTGTGTTTGGATGTTTACCAGACATGGGGAATATATATATATATATATATATATATATATAT
>CAIGQZ010010775.1:6777116-6811413 GCA_903798205.1 Danio tinwini
ATAATAATAATAATAATAATAATAATAATAATAATAATAATAATAATTCATCTATGTGGCATGGTGGCTCAGTGGTTAGCACTGTCGCCTCACAGCAAGAAGGTTGCTGGTCCACAGTCTCCCACAGTTCAAACACATGCGCTGCAGGTGAATTGGATGAACTTAATTGGCCATAATGTTTATGTGTGTGCGTGTGTGTTTGTGCGTGTGTGTGCTTGCGTGCGTGCGTGCATGTGTGTGTGTGTTTGTTTCCCAGTACTGGGTTGTGACTGGAAGGGCATCCACTGCATAAAACATGTGCTGTAACAGTTGGCAGTTCATTACATTAAAATATATTTACTTTAGAATATATATAGTATATATACATATTTATAAACATTTAGTAAATAAAATAAAAATAAATTGAAAACCCTGCAAATGGAATGAGATAAATGATCTTGTTTTAATTTTGATTTAAGTCTATTTTTTTTTGACCACTGTTATTAATATTTACTATTATTGGTTGAATATTGCTGTTTGCAAGGTGTGAATGTGGCTTGATAGTGAAGAATGTTTAGATATTTTTACTAAAAAACAAGACAAATTTATTCAGGAAGGAAAGGATTTGAGTTTTAATCTTCTTTTCTTTTTTCTTTTCTTTTCTTTTCTTTTCTTTTTTTCTTTTCTTTTCTTTTCTTTTATAATTTATATTTATTATATTATTTTATTATTATTATTATTATTATTATTTTATTGTTTGTATACTTTTTAATTATTTATTTATTATATTTATTTGTATTATTACTTTATTTTATTATTGTTTTTATAAATTTTTTAAATTATTTTTATTTTATTTTATATATTTTTTAATATTTATTATATTATTTAAGTATTATTATTATTATTTTGTTTTTTTATTTTTTATTATTATTTATTTATAAATTTTATTTATTTATTTGTATTATTATTTTATTTTATAATTGTTTTATTTATTTATTTTATTTTTATTTTGAATAAGATATAGAAATTCATTTTACATTCAAGTTGCATATGGCTGTAAGACAAATGATTAAGAAACACCAAAAGTTCTTCAAGTGTCTTCTCATCTAGAGTTTGGTTCTCTCCTGTGTGATTTTCTAGATTAGCTCTTAATCCAGAACATCTTTGGAATGCGTATCAGTGGATCTGTGAAATTTATATTAGAAACTCAATCAGTTTTAGACAGACAGTTTCTCAAAAACCCTTTTGCATGGTGATAAATGAAAGAAATCATGTTTGAAGAGTGTTTTTCCCCTTTGTGATTGGCACTTTTCTGATTAGAAAAGATTAACAAGACTGTTGTTTTGTCAAATATTAATGCTCTGATGATTTTACAGCACACTTGAGGTTTTCAACATGAGGCTTTTGGTTTTATATTTATTTTATTTTTTTTCTTGTGATTTTAGCTTCGGGGAAACCTTAAGGTCTGAATCTGAATCCGGAAGATGCTGTTTTTGAAGATGCTTCTACGGAAAATACACTAAATTGGCTCTTTCTTAAATAAAATAAGTACAATTAAGTAAAATTAAATTAAATAAAAATAATTTTAAAAAATGGTGACGTGTCACAGTGGGTAGCACGATCGCCTCACAGCAAAAAGGTTGCTGGTTCGAGCCTCGACTGGGTCAGTTGGCGTTTCTGTGTGGAGTTTGCATGTTCTCCCTGCGTTCACATGGGTTTCCTCCGAGTGCTCTGGTTTCCCCCCAAGTCCAAAGACATGCGCTACAGGTGAATTGGGTAGGCTAAATTGTCCATAGTGTATGAGTGTGAATGAGTGTGTATGGATGTTTCCCAGAGATGGGTTACAACTGGAAGGGCATCCCCTGTGTAAAACATATGCTGGACAAGTTGGCGGTTCATTCCTCTTTGGCGACCCCTGATAAATAAAGGGACTAAGCCAAAAAGAAAATGAATGAATGAATAAATTATTATTATTTTTATATATTTTTTGCACTTAACAAAATTTTGCCTTTAAAATAGTAAAAACAAGTGCACATGTATATATATTTTATATGATTTTAGTGTGGTTGAATTAAAAGAAGCATATTTGAAGAACTTTTATTTTAATTTTTATTTAATTTAGATTTTTTATATATATATATTTTGCATTTAACATAATTTTTCCTTTAAAATAGTGAAATCAGGTGCATGGTGCATATATATTTGTTATGATTTCGGTATGATTCATTTAAACTAAGCATGTTGCAGAACTTTGCTAGAAACTACTGATTTTATTTTATTTTGTATTTTTCTCTTTCTCTTTCTCAGAGTTTTGTTCGGCACGCGATCTAAATTCCAGACACTTGCGTTTACATCAAAGCGTCAGCGTCTTCAAAAAAAAAGAGGGAAGACAAGTGACTGCTGAAGTGTGTGTGTAAAAAAAGAAAGCAAATCCTTATCTTCCCAGCGAGAAAACAATAATTCCCGAACAGCACTGTCAAATCCCTTTAGTCTGTTCCTGTCGGTGTGGGAGGCTGAAGGAAGAGCTGCGGTTTTCCTCTGTAAATTGGGGTTTCAGTATCGTAGAGTTCAAGCACGATTTCAGGCGACTTACGCACAATTTCCTGGTCCTGCTGTTTTCAGGTCTCGAACCGCCTTCCTCCTGCAGGACGCGCGTTTCTGCTCTGATTTGTTTAGTGCTTTTTTTTTTCTGAGCGTGTGCTGTTGAAGAAATGACAGGCCTGAATCTGAAGCACTTTATTAAGATGTTTCAGAGCTCCTACTGGCTTTTTCTATTATAAAATAGGACTTCATTTATCCTGTAAGGCTGTACAACGAGTTTGACAGTACATTCATGCAAGGTAGAAGTGAGTTTTTGAAGATTACTAGGATAGGTTTAGCAAGAAAATAAAATATTTTATAGACTATTTGTTTGTTTGGCTACTAAAAAACACTACTAAAAACAATCTAATTAAAAATAAAAGTAAAAAAAAAAACCTATAAAAACACAAGTGACAACACCCTACCTGATATTTACTTTGTCAAACTCAAGTAACATGAACAGCAGTTGGCACAAAGGAGTTCTTATATCTATACGACTTAATAAAATCCTTAATCGCCTCCCTGAGAGTAACGCGTTACAATTTTCATGTAAATGTGGGGATCATCAGAAACTATTTTCTTAGTTCTCTTGAAGTGAGTAAAATCAAGTTTGGATTTTAACTAAACTGTCAGATTTACATACCATACTGTTATACCATATCTTATTACACTCTCAAAAATAGACTCTTAGCCTCTTTATTTATCAGGGGTCGACAACTTATCCAGCGTATGTTTTTTATGTAGCGGATGCCCTTCCAGCCGCAACCCTTCACTGGGAAACATCCATACACACTCGTTCACACACAGAAATGCTAATTGGCCCAGCCAGGACTCGAACCAGTAACCTTCTTGCTGTGAGGTAACAGTGCTAACTACTAAACCACAACATATATACCCTAAATTAAGCAGTAGTTTCATATAAAACTTCATTCATTTTCTTTTCGGCTTAGTCCCTTTATTAATCTGGGGTCGCCACAGCGGAATGAACCATCAACTTATCCAGCATATGTTTTACGCAGCGGATGCACTTCCACCTGCAACCCATCACTGGGAAACACCCATACACTGTCATTCACACTCATACACTAAGGACAATTTTAGCTTACCAAATTCACCTATAGCCCTTCCAGCCGCAACCCATCACTGGGAAACATCCATACACACTCATTCACACTCATACACTATGACCAATTTAGCTTTTTCATTTCACCTATAGCGCATGTGTTTGGAGTGTGGGGGAAACCAGAGCACCCGGAGGAAACCCACGGCAACACAGGAAGAACATGCAAACTCCACACAGAAATGCCAACTGGCCCAGCTGAGGCTCGAACCAGTGACCTTCTTGCTGTGAGGCGACAGCACTAACCTCTGAGCCTGGCAGTAGTTTCATATAAAACTTGTATTATATTTTTTTATGTCTTTGTAATTATTTGTGAAACCTAAGATCAATTTTACTTTATAAAAGAAAATAAAAATATAATAATGTAATAATACAAATTTAATATAGAGGAAAATAGTCCTAAAATAGAGTTAAAATAAAAAGTTGAATAAATGAATGAATAAAATTGTAAATACATTTTTATTTAATTATTATTTAATACATTTTTTTATTAATCTTTTAATTAAAAGACAATTTAATGCTGAAAAGCTTTAAATAAAAGACATTTAAAATAAAAGTTATAATATAAATGATAAAAATATAAGTGCAAATAAAAGTTTGACTACATTTTAAATTGGATGAGTTTAAACATTGCAATTTGCAGTTATCAATTAAAATAATGATTGGATACTATTGTTAATATTTTAATTAATTGAAGTTAAAAGAAGTCATGTTGATTTGATGTACCTACATGCATTAAAAAAAGAAAATTGAATAATCAAGTTGGCTATGCAAGTCACTTTAAAATAGAGTTGAATCTTGCCTCATTTCGTAAACAGATTAAGTTGAAATTGGTTATATTAATTTGATCAATTAAAGCAGTTTTAAAAAGTTGCAACGACTTCTTGGTCTCATCCTTGTATTTAATAATACAATTAATAATATATAGTATACAGTGGATAAATGCAAATATCACAACTCGGAAAAGCTAGTAACTAAGCAGATTTTTTATTTTATTTATTTATTTATTTATTTATTTATTTATTTATTTATTTATTTATTTATTTGTTTGTTTGTTTATTTATTTATTTATTTTATTATTATTTTTTTCTGATTCGTTAGATATTAAATAGATTTAACAAAAGAATTGAATCTTACATAAGTAATTGAAAATAGATTGCAAATACATATTAGTTATGACATATAAAGGAAATAAATGTATTCAAATTTTTTTTTCTTTCTACTTCTTCACTCTATAGCATAAGCAGAGCTGAAGTCTGCATGTGGCCCTCGGTGTTGATGGACATTTGTGACTTTGATAAGTGTTTTTGGGCTGTGGGTGAGAATCACAGGCTTTTCAGGCAGGCTGCAGTGCTTTAGTTTTTGGGCCGATAAGACGGGGAGGTTGTGAGTTCATTTCCTACAGGAGAAGAGGGACACTGATATCTTATATTATAGCATTACTTAGTGCTGTAGTCCTCAGGCTTTCTGTTGGGGCAGATGTTTAGTTTAGTTTAGTTTTACATTTTTTTATTTAATTTAATTTAATTTAATTTAATTTAATTTAATTTAATTTTATTTTATTTTATTTTATTTTATTTTATTTTATTTTATTTTATTTTATTTTATTTTATTTATTTTAATATAATTTTATTTTATTTAATTTAATTTTATTTTATTTTATTTTATTAAGAAATTAATACTTTTCCCCACAAAAATGCAATAATTTGATCAAATGTGAGAACAAAGGCATATAAAATCTACCTTTTAAAAGTTTGTGGTAGGTTTTTATTTTATAATATTTTGTAATACTATATAATTGTTTATAATATTTAAATGTAATATAAATTTATTAAATGAATACATTTCTCCACAATAATGCATTAATTAATAAACTTATTAAATTGAATATTAATAAATACAATTTGATATAGACAACCAAACTAAAATGAAAAATTTTTTGGAAATTAAATCTTACTAAATTTCAGATTTTTTTTTATTTTATTTGAGATATTTGTTGTAGTAAATATATTTATGAAGTATTATGCAGCAACATTTAAAATATTCTCATCACATCATGCGTTTGTTTTGAATATTTTTCACATTTTAGATAAATAGTAGTCATCAAAAGTATGAAACAACACAAATGAACACTAATATTAGCTCTTTTGTTAAATTTGAGCAAGGATAATCACCCAAAAATTAAGATATCTTCAATATTTACTCCCTCTTAAGTGATTTCAAACCTTTATAAGCTTCTTTATTATGTTGAACACTAAAGAGTATATATTGAGCAGAACCAGAAGCCGAAAACCTGTAACCGTTGACTTCCATATAGGAATAATAAATACTATGGAAGTCAATGGTTACAGGTTTTCAACATTCTTTAAAATATCTTCTTTTTTGTTCAACAGAAGATAGAAACTCAAACAGGTTTTGAACAAGTAAAGGGTGCTAAGTTTTCAGTTTTGGGTGAACTGTCCCTTTAAGCATCTAAACATTACCTTATGTTCACCAGCCGGTCCAACATCTTTTCAGGTTTGCCTACTGTAAGCTGTGCTGTTCCTCGTAAACCATCCAACAATATACCTGATAAACAGTCTTGACTAACAGTACTGTTGACTGTCTGGGTCTGCGCTGTGTGTGTGTTTGCAGTAGTGAACTTGAGTTATGAGGATTTCTAAATCAATACAGATAGTTTGGGGCTTGTGTTTACCACCAGGCGTAGCTTCAGATCTCTAAACACTGAAACGCCTCAGTTTGGATGGAGATTTGATTCACATGCTTAAAATAAAGCTGAGATACAGCAAGTGAAGAAAAAAACAACTAATCAACTAATAATGATCACCATATTTACCCAGTTTATTGATTTTATTAAGAATTGCAAACATTTGTTTGTCTTTCGAGTTTTCTAAGTTCATTTTGTATTTCTTATATTTAAAGAGTCCCTATTATGGGTTTTTGAAAATGACCTTCCATGTAGTGTGTAACACAGCTCTAAGTGAAGTGAAATATCCAGCTAAAGCTTAAATCTGAAAGTGGACAGTTTTTAAAACTATTGATTCATCTATAAAAGAGTCGACTCATAGTGGTTTAAATGAATCGTCTTCATAACGAGTCTTCAGCCGTTTCGGCGTGACGTCATTGTGAAACATAATGGTTGCGCGCGCAGACCCGGCAAAATTCAAACCTGCGGTCCCGCCCACTAACACAGCAGCAAGACGCTCATGTTTACCTGGATATTATTGGAAGTGTGAGGGAAAGGAGTCGTTCAGAAATCTGCACGTTTACAATGGGTGATCTATCACTACACAGCTCATGCATTAGTTTCTGCCTGACACCAGGGGTGCAGGCAAAATAAGGACAAAATAATAGGTACACCGGTAGGCTGCTGAACACTGGGCTTCGGACTGTTGAGCAGCACTGAAAAGGCTTGCGAATGGAGAGCGGGAGCCTGCAGAGATAGCTTGTCAGAGGACAGAGGATGCTACAACCTCCCGGCTGGGGATGTGATCGTTTAGAAAAGCAGAGTACAGGTAAGCACTTAGAACTTATATAGCAGTTCACGGACGAGGTGCCACCGCAATGATTGCAAACAGAAATTATCTACATGTTTTGTTACTAGTAACCGCGTGTACTGTATCCGGTTAACTCTTTATATTCTCATATCGCGTCTAATGCCACGTTGTAAACGCGACGCGTGCTGCTTTGTTTACAGATTTAAATGCTTCCGTGAGCTCGTTCCACTGCTGTTTGTCGTTGCTATGGCCACCGTTAGCTGATCCTGCACACGTGCAGCGGTCAAGGTTCAGAATAGTTTAGCTTTTGCTGCTGTGTGGATTAAAACTGAATGTGTGTCATACATATGCTAGTGTTTAACTGCACTACTTTTGGCGCTGAGGTGTCTGAATAACACTGTTGAGAAGCAGGTACTGTTTACTGTGGTGTTAGTAAGTTTACTTTGAAGCATGTTTCGAGCGTCCGCTGCAATCCAATGTTGGCGACCCACGGCCGCGGGCTTGATAAACTACCCTGGCCATATTACTGTCTCGCGCTGAACGCTGTCGACCAATGGCAACAGGCTGTCATCGGTCCAATCAGTGCAGATTAGCTTCGCGCTAAGCAGGGGTTTGGGAACAAATGAATCGCTGAACGATTTATATGGGAGTCTCTGGGATAATTAGGTAAAAATAAATGCATATTATAAGACCATGAACGGGTTTTTTGACCTTGCATACATAGCAGTATGTTGTTGGAGACCCATAAAACCGAAATATGATCATTTTCAATGTGTAATAGGGGCTCTTTAAAATGAGGCATTAATTCATTAAATATGTGTTAATTTGCATATATCTTTAGCTCGGAATTCAAATACAACATCGGCTTAAATCGGCTTCAAAATTCAAAAGGTTTTACACAGGGGATTTTGGGCATCTCTTTTTATCACTCCATAATCTGAAAAATCCTTTATGAACATATCCTTCAGTAAAAAACCTTCAAGATATAAATATTAGTAAAGTTTTGGTGTGTTTAAGTGATGCTGAAATGGAGATTCATGGCTCAGCGTAGGAGAAGAAACACATTGAGTAAAATGGTAACACTTTAGAAAAATGGTCCATTAGTTCATGTATTTACTAACATGAAGTATGAATAATCTTGTGAAGTATTTATTAATCACAGTTCAACAGTAACTAATGCATTATTGAAATCCAAAGTTGTGCTCTTTACTTTAATTAATGCACCACGAGTTAACATGAACTAACATGATTCACTTTAATGACATTAACTAACATGAGCTCATTTGAATAAATATAATCAATAAGGTATTACTAATTGTTTGTTCATGATAGTGAATACTTTACCAAACATTAAAGATGCAGTATGTAGGTTTGACACCCAGTGGTTGAACTAGGTATTTAACACCTGGTTCAAAACACACGCAATCGCAGGTTGCCAGATTGTTGACACCAACAGCAGTGTGCCTGACTGTTGAGCCTAAAGGCTGATTTAAGTTGTGTTCTAAACAGTGGTGCTTCTAGGAGCGTTTTGACACAAAAATATGCGTCCAAATTTATATTTGGATGCACATTTTTGTGTCAAAACGCAGCGAAGAAGCAAGATCAGCCATCGGTGGCAGACTGGAGATATGACTGAGGTGAGGCCTCTCGCGTGTGCTTTTGGTTTCGCATGCACTCGCTCTCTCTGCTTTCACGCACACCCACTCTTACTGTCAGTGACGGTGCTGTGCGCATTAGAAGAAGTTAACCCCCAAATTGACACAGGTAATAAAAAGATTCAACTTCAGTCATGTTCATGTTGTGAAAAACTATCAAAATGTCCACTGTTGATTATATTAGACTTTTGTTTTTAATAGCGTTTTAAAAACGTTTAATATTGAAAGTCCTCTGCAGAGGCTATTATTAATCAGAAATTGAGTGTATACACTTTTACATTAGGAAATGCAGTCTTGAATTTACAAACAGTCGGCAAGTACGTGTAAAAGTCACGGTCATGTAAAAGGAAAATTCGATTCGTTTAGTTTTGCCTTTATTCCTTTTTGTTTTCATGCGTGACATAAAGCACGAGTCTTCTCTGATTTTTTACAGCACATTTTTAAACATAAAGTTTAATTAATTTGTAATAGCTAAATTTTTATCTTTCCCATAGTGACAGTCAGTGCATAATATGTTACTAGTTATTTTGCAAGATAGTTTTATGCAGACAAAGTCTCTTAAGGTATTCTATAGTCTTTGATTCAGATTAAAGTGTAATTTAAGACTTAACTGTTAACTAGGAAAGTTGGAATAATTAGTCAAGTTATTGTAACTGGTTTGTTGTGTAGACAATCAAAAATATACAGTAAATATTTCTTAAGGAGGCTAATAATACTGACCTTAAAATGATAAAAAAAACAACTGCTTTTATTCAATAAATAAACTATAAGAAATAAGACTTGTTATGACTCCAGGAGAATATTTTTTTTAGTTTTATAGGAAATACTGTAAAGATTTCCTTGGTTTGTTAAAGATCACTTGGAAAACATTATTTTAAATTAAAGGGAGGGCAAAAAAAATTGACTTCAACTGTATCTGTTAAGGTTTACAGGTGTAAAAATGTGTCTTGATGTACTTGAATGTTAGAAATGTGATATCCTACTACAATACAAAGTTACTTGTCAAATAATTAACAAGAAAGATTATCTTGAGTTTAAATTATTTAATTATCTTGTTTATGAAGACTGCAGAGTGATGCATGAAAAAAAAAGACTTCGAATAATTGTTTAAGTAGTTTGTGACGTATGTTAAAGTGTGGCCCCTAAAAGTACAAGTGACCCCTGCCCGGCCCCCCCAGTTACTCTGGTCTAGAACCACCACTGGTTCTAAATAAAAGCAACAACACGCGATAGAAGGAATATTTTGCATATTAGGCAACACCTAATATTTATATTTTAGAAATGGCTTCTATTTCTTACAGCTAAACAACAGAAAACTGGCAATGATCACATCACCTCATGTGCTTTATTTAATATTAAATGCTAATAATGTGAGTTTGAAGGCCATTTTACAGGACATTTATTGCCATACACTGAAATCAGCAGCAGATAGTTCACCTCAGATCTTCAAAATAAAATAAACCATTTGAAATTGAACTTCAGAACTGTGACTCCATGCAAACCAACACATATCAGTGATTCAGCATGCACATTTAATAATGTTAAAGAGGTTAAATGTGTATTAATTAGATTATAAACCTTACCATTTCGTTGGAGTGCAGTAAGTGCACTATTCTGTTCTTCTGAATGGCTGTATTTAAATTTCTGTCGTGTTTCGTCTGGTGCAAACAGCCAAATTGCTTATCACTACAAATCTCATCATGAAGCGTGTTGTTAGGACCTGTAACCTACTCACCTAATGTTTACGTTTGTAATATTTATATTATTTGCTAATTAATAACCACTTCATGTGGAACTTGTGTGGAGTCTTATTTCGTAGTTTGTTACTGTCCACCAGAGGTCGCATTTCAGTCACAAGCTCATAATTTGAGAGCCCTTCTGACTGAATGAATGAAATACACTGTTTTCCATAAAGGCAACCCAAGGTACTGAAATATAATTGGCTAAACTGGGCGGGTTAATTAAACAAAACAAAAAAAAGACGTTCCGGCACATAACACACATTTTCAAAGCAGAATATCTGACTTCAGCATTATGTTCACTTGGCATGTTTCTTAAATATCTGCACACATATTATGGTATTTTTATTTTTTAGAGTCAAAAACTTACATACAGCACCTTTAACTAATGGACCATCATTCTAATGTGTTACCATAATATGTATTGTAATTGGGATCTACAGACACAAACTGATAAGCTTAAAAAGTGTTTTTGGATGTCTTTGCGTTTGATTGAAAAAAAAACCCCACACACTTAAAGAAAATCTAAATCACCCCCCCCCCCAAAAATTGACAGGTGGATGAAGAAAATGATAAAAGTTCATTATTTATTTTGTGATCTAATGTCATTTATTCTAAAGCAATATTCACATCAGCTCTCACTTATTTAAACGAGCATATTTGTCATTTTTGTCCTATTACAATAATTTTTTTAACATTCATAAAGAATACAGAATATTCCCCTGAGCGTATCGAATGCTTGCATCATCTTTCATGTCAAGTTTTTAAATGTATTATACATCCAATAAATCGACTCAATAAGACACTATAGGGCTGTTATCAATCAAATTAAATTGGTTTAATAAAATCTATCTTTCCTGTGCAGAGAAAACACAGATTCTGATGTGGCATTTATATCACTATTTCATGGACTGTTCATTGAAGCTTAGAGGTCTAAAGTGAGTCACTGAATAATTGATTCAGCTGATTCATTTAAAGGGATAGTTCACCCAAAACCTAAAGTTAACTAGTTAAACTGTTATTTTAAAAAAAAGCTGGAAACCTGTAACCACTGTCTTCCATAGTATTTGTACAGAGGTCAATGGTTACAGGTTTCTAACATTTTTCAAAATAACTTACTCACCGGCCACTTTATTAGGTACACCTTACTAGTACCGAGTTGGACCCATTTTTGCCTTCAGAACTGCTTTAATCATATGTTCAACAAGGTAATGGAAATATTCTTCAGAGATTTTGGTCGATATTGACATGATAGCATCCTGCAGTTGCTGCAGATTTGTCGGCTGCACATACATGATGCAAATCTCCCGTTCCACCACATCCCAAAGGTGCTCTATTGGATTGAAATCTGGTGACTGTGGAGACATTTGAGTACAGTGAACTCATTGTCATGTTCAAGAAACCAGTCTAGGAACGATTCACACTTTGACATGGCGCGTTATCCTGCTGGAAGTAGCCATCAGAAGATGGGTACACTGTGGTCAATACTCAGGTAGGCTGTGGGGTTGACACAATGCTCAATTGGTACTAATGGGCCAAAAGTGTGCCAAGAAAATATCCCCTACACCAAGGTTCGATGTGTTGTGCATTCTGAGATGCTCTTCTGCATACCTCGGTTGTAACGAGTGGTTATTTGAGTTACTGTTGCATTTCTATCAGCTGGAACCAGTCTGGCCATTCTCCTCTGACCTCTGGCATCAACAAGGCATTTGTGCTCACTGGATATTTTTTCTTTTTCTGACCATTCTCTGTAAACCCTAGAGATGGTTGTGAGTGAAAATCCCAGTAGATGAGCAGTTTCTGAAATACTCAGACCAGCCCATCTAGCACCAACAACCATGCCGTGTTTAAAGTCACTTAAATCACTTAAATTATCAAAACTCTTTGGTGATCTGTGGGTGAGATGCTAATGGTCTAATCTGATTCAATGATCTATGCTAAGCTAAGCTAAAAGTGCTTCTGCCAGACCTGCAGATTGGCTAAATGAATTCAAAAATACTAAAACCAAACTGGTTAACCTATATTGAAAAGAGTGCAGTATTTTAAGACTTTTATAGCCATCATCATTTTCATCTGCATATCCAGGGCTGGCTCGCGGGGGCAGCAGTCTTAGGAGAGAACTGCAGACTTCCCCAGACACTTCCTCCAGCTTCTCCGGGGGGATCCCGAAGGCGTTCCCAGGCCAGCTGAGAGACATAGTCCCTCCAGCGTGTCCTGGGTCTTCCCTGAGGTCTCCTCCCAGTGGGACATGCCTGGAACGCCTCCCTAGGTAGGCATCCAGGAGGCATCTGAAACAGATGCCTAAGCCACCTCAGCTGACTTCTCTTGATGTGGAGGAGTAGCAGCTCTACTCCGAGCTCCTCCCAGGTGACAGAGCTCCTCTATAAGGGTGCGCCCTGCCACCCTGCGAAGAAAACTCATTTTGGTCGCTTGCATCCGAGATCTTCTCCTTTCAGTCATGACCCAAAGCTCATGACCATAGGTGAGAGTAGGAACGCAGACTGACCGGTACATTGAGAGCTTTGATTTTCGGCTCAGCTCCTTCTTTACCACAACATACAAGTACATCGACCGCATTACTGCTGCCGCTGCACCAATCCACCTGTCAATCTCAAGTTCCATCCTTCCCTCACTCATGAACAAAACCCTAAGATGCTTGAACTCCTCCACCTGGGGTAAGGACTTTCCTCCAAACTGTAGATGGCATACCACCTTTTTCCAGTGGAGCACCATGGCTTCGGACTTGGAGGTGCTGATTCTTATCCCAGCTGCGTCACATTCGGCAGCAAACCGCCCCAGTGCATGCTGAAGGTCCATGTTCGATGAAGCCAATAGACCAACATTGTCTGCAAATAACAGAGATGAAATCCTGTGGTCTCCGAACCGGACCCCCTTCAGCCCATACAAATTATGAACAGAATTGGTGACAAAGGGCAGCCATGCCGGAGTCCAACATGCACTCTAAACAAGTTTGACTTATTGCCGGCAATGCAAACCAAACTCCTACTCTGTTTATACATGGACTAGACGGCCCTTAACAGAGTGCCTCTGACCCCATACTCGCAGAGCACCCTCCACAGAATGCCACGAGGGACACAAGTCGAATGCCTTCTCCAAGTCCACAGAACACATGACACAAAAGACACTTTTATAGCCTTCCATATTTATTTTTTATTTATCAGGATCCCCATTAGTGACTACCAAGGTAGTGGCTATTCTTCCATATGCTCCCTACACAGCTTTACCACATCCACTTTAGCAGGATTTTTCCAAACTGTGGAACTGTAAAAGAGGGTTTCATGACCCTTTACTCAGTCTACCTGTTTGTTTTGGATGACATCCTTTCACTTGCCTTTTGAAAAATACACTATTTTCCCCCCCAGACAAGTGTTAATGCCAAACCCTGCGCATGAATCTGTTATTTGCTCTTGCTAAATGCATTCCACATTTCTATGCATGACCTTATAATGAAACGATGTGTCAGTTCATGCAATTTGCTCTCTGCCCGATGCGCGACACTGTGAAAAAGCAGCCTCTTGATGCTGTTTTTTAGGTGGAAAGGAAGGAGATGGAGAGGGAAAGTGCTAGAACGAAAGGAGATAGATGGCGTTTCGGTGTAGTGCAAAATGGAGTGGCCCACAGCAGACATAAATGAATGCCTGTGTTGAACTTTATGGTGATGCTCGTGCCGTGACAATCTAGTGCTGGAGCCGGAGGGACCGTTTCTGTCACGCTGACCAGATGCAGCTCCGTGTGATGGAGAGCCAGAACTCCTGTGTGTGTTTGTGTGCCCTCAAACGCTTATTCCTCACCCTGCAGAAAGACACCGTCAAACTGGAGATCAGGCTGGTCTTGGGTGAACGAGCTAATCTGGTTTGAAATAATTGGATTAGGTTTAGTCCCAAACATAAAAAAAACAACACTGACAGTTTCTATTAAATGCACCAGACCAGGATTACGCTTTATCAGAACAGACACCTTTTGAATATTTGTTTTTCATAAGAATTATACACTCACCGGCCACTTTATTAGGTACACCTTACTAGTACTGGGTTGGACCTCCTTTTGCCTTCAGGACTGCCTTAATCCTTCGTGGCATAGATTCAACAAGCTACTGGAAATATTCCTCAGAGATTTTGCTCCATATTGACATGATAGCATCACGCAGTTGCTGCAGATTTGTAGGCTGCACATTCATGATGCGAATCCCCCGTTCCACCACATCCCAAAGGTGCTCTATTGGATTGAGAATTGGGGACTGTGGAGGCCATTTTAGTTTAGTGAACTCATTGTCATGTTCAAGAAACCAGTCTGAGATGAATGTTTCGTGAAGATGGGTACACTGTGGTCATAAAGGGATGGACATGGTCAGCAACAATACTCAGGTAGCCTGTGGTGTTGACATGATGCTCAATTGGTACTAATGGGCCCAAAGTGTGCCAAGAAAACATCCCCCACACCATTACACCACCACCACCAGCCTGAACTATTGATACAAGGCAGGATGGATCCATGCTTTCATGTCGTGGATGCCAAATTCTGACCCTACCATCCGAATGTCGCAGCAAAAATCGAGACTCATCAGACCAGGCAAAGTTTTTCCAATTCTATTGTCCAATTTTGGTGAGCATGTGCAAATTGTAGCCTTAGTTTTCTGTTCCTGTTTAAAGTCACTTACATCACCTTTCTTCCTAATTCTGATGCTTGGTTTGAACAGCAGCAGATTGTCTTGATCATGTCTACATGCCTAAATGCATTGAGTTGCTGCTAAGTGATTGGCTGATTAGAAATTTTCGTTAATAAGCAGTTGGACAGATGTACCTAATAAAGTGACCGGTGAGTGTATATACAGTACAGTTGAAGTCAAAATTATTTCTTTTTCAAATATTTCACAAATGAAATTTAACAGAGCAAGGAATTTTTCACAGTATTTCCTATTATATTTTTTCTTCTGAAGAAAGTCTTTGTTTTATTTCTGTCATGTGAGACGCTGGACAACAGAGTTAAGGATACAATGGCAGTTTATTAAGAGTATCGTTTGACAGGCAATGGTCAATAACAGGAGCAAACGGGTACATACAGGGGAATCTAAAGCGTGGTCAATAAACAGGCGAATGGTCTGTACAGGTAGCAAACAACATAAACAAAGAAACAAAGTATGGTCAAACAAGGCAAGGGTAAACACATCATAATGCTCACTAAACAGATAAACAAAACTCAGCCACGATGTGTGTTGTGTTTATAGTCCATGAAATCACTTCATAATGATCTTCCAATTGTGTGTGTGTAATCAGTGGGAAAAAGGATCCAGTGTGTACAAGGTGCATGCTTAGAGTTGTAGTTCATTATCGTGGCATGTGTGTAGTTCTCCAGCGATCCGCAGCCGCTAGATTGCTGGTGATCATAATAATTTTGGCCAGAATAAAAGCAGTAAAAAAATTTTTAACCATTTTTATTTAAATATTATTGCCCACATTTAGCAATTTTTGGTTTGGTTGTCTACAGAACAAGTTACTGTTATACAATGACTTGCCTAATTACCCTAATTAACAGTTAAGCTTTTAAATGTCACTTTAAGCTGAATACTAGTATCTTGAAAAATATATAGTGAAATATTATGTACTGTTATCATGGCAAAGATAAAAATCTGTGATTATAAATGAATGATTAAAAATATTATGTTTAGAAATGTGTAAATCTTTGTTTCGTTAAACAGAAATTGTGGAAAAATATACAAGGGGACTAATAATTTAGGAGGGCTAATAATTCAGACTTCAACTGTATATTAGTGATGGAAATGTATTTTTTTGTTTAATTTTTATTATTTATGCTCAATATCAAACAATATTATTTTGATATCAAATGCAAAACAATAAACAATTTTATTATACAAATTTGTTTCGAAAATAAGTAATTTGCTTACAAATGCGCAAATTGCTTCTCTTATAATTATTGACATATGTCCTGCATTAATATATATATATATATATATATATATAGTAACTTATATATTGTAAAAGCGTAATAATGAACATTAATGTATTTTAATTGATGTGTTTCAATAACTAATATATAACTAAAGATGTGGGTGACAATTCTTAAAAGTATTTTAATGCTATTATGAAGTTTATCAAGTGTAAGAACTAACATTGTTAATTTTACATAATTTATTGAACTTTTTTTAAACTAAATAAATTGTTTATGTTTTAATGTATACACTTTATAAATATAAATTATTCAATATATTAATATGGAATGGAAATATGAGTTAAATACATAAATTAACACATTTCATATTTGGTTTTATTTATGCATTATGTACATACCTATACAATAATCATAGTCAATACTCTGATTAAAAAAGTGAAAATTTTTGCATTATTATCAGGTATTGTCATTTTTAAATGCATTATTTTGATCAGATATTTATGACAGACGATCACACATGTTCCTAAGTAGATCCAGTCCCAGGGGCCCATCCCACTGGCTCACACACCTTTCCCAATTCTCTCCCAATTGTCTCCAACTTTGTTTCTTGTTTAAATGTTTATTTATTCATTAATTAATTAATTCATTCAATCATTCATTTTTCTTTAGCTTAGTCTCTGATTTATTAGAGGTCGCCACAGCGAAATGAACCACCAACTATTCCGGCATATGTTTTACACAGCGGATGCCCTTCCAGCTGCAACCCAGTACTGGGAAACACCCATACACTTTCATATTCACACATGCACTCATACACTATGGCCAATTTAGTTTATTCAATTCATTTATAGCACATGTCAGTGATGCCATAGAAATGCCAACTGGCCCAGCCGGGAACCAGCGACCTTCTTACTGTGAGTCGACAGGGATAACTACACGACTATTCTTTTTACTTGTTTTGTTAAAACAATTGATATGTTAAGAGTTTTTAATTCCAAAAAGTGCTCCTTAGCTCTACTAAATCATCATGAATACCAACATTTACCTTCTATGAGCTCATTTCTATGCATATTTTTTCTTGTGTTCATTATATTTGTTGTCCTTATTTTGTCATCGGCCTGTTTGAGTCTAAATACAGATTTACTGCGACATCAAGTCACATTTAGGCTTTTAGGGGGGCACTCTTGAAGTGCTTTCGATGAGTGTGTGAGATTGAATTGGGGAATATTTTTGAGTGGAGACTGTTTCTTTTTTCTCTCCTCCATGTCACGACTCAAAACAATGTGATCTAGCGTTCTCGAAACTCTGTCTGATCCTCTGTGATGGATTTCTCCCTCTCTTTTCATGGTGGAAATGTACTTTAAAGCTCATAATCTGCACATAAATCAAAGGTTTAACCTAATTCGGCAATGGGGTGAATGTGGTGGCGAGGTCTCCACACCCGCAACGTTATTGATGCTTCATGCTCGCACATTCATCACATTAAAAAGTGACGAATAACTTCATCATTTAAAGCAAGCGCAGATGCTATGGAAGGCGGAGAAATTAATAAAGATTATTTGAAGGAGAGGAGTGCAGCTCATTCTGAAGGGGGTAAAAAAAATATTTAATATCACTTTCACCCTATTGCATCAGCATACAACAAGTTATTTATTCTGTGGCCCAGATTATTGGAGAAATTACGTAGGTTTAATAGAGGTCTGAGTGAGGCTGGGTATGTTAAATAATTACTGGCGAAAAAAATAACTTGTTTACTTAAATAACACACTTTTCTCAAGCCTGTGCGAAATCAGATTATATTATGGTGATGAAAGAAATAATCTCTGTTTCCAAGCGACATCAGCTCTTGGTGTTGTTTGGTGGTTATAGTGTCATAATGTCATGTCAATGCTCATTTTTTGAAAAGGTTTCGTTCTATCAGTAAGACATTGTTTTGTGTCTTCACTATTTCCATTAAAGGTTCAAATTTGTTCAAATTGTGGGGGAAACTGGATAATTTTGAGCTTTTATCGGCTAATTTCATCTTCCGGGTGTAAAATCATTATTGGGGCGGGATTAAAATCGGTGACGTAGCACTATCTGCCTGTCTAGTGATGATGTATCGGTTTCTCATTATTATTCATAGACCGAGTTTTCTTATCCTATGAGAAGACCCTGCTTTTTAATTATTCATGACAGCCCATGCTTTCAGTCGTTCATGAAGAGTTCTATGTGTTTGTATCCATGATCCACATGGTTTGTTGCATGGTTCTCCCCGCAATGCTGCCCAGGCCGATACAGCATGTTTGTATGTAGCAAGCATTTTTGTCAGGAAAGCTGTATGAGAATTGGAGAATGGCAGACCTTTATTAGTTGAGTTCATTACCATTCAGACACATCACCTATCCTTGCTGCTGTGTTCACACGTGTTTAAAATCCTCTGGATTATCACAGGGATAATGGTTGAAATAGATGTGCAAGAGACCTGCTGCACTGCTATCCACTGTGTCTGCATTCAGACCCTGGGATTCAGGGGGAGAGAAGTCTTCCTCATTTATAGTGTTTATATAAACATGATTATCTTTATAATGATATAGCAAATTGTGGTTATGTGCATATATTATGTAAAAATTACGGATAACCTATCATATATGTAGTTAAATTACTTACTGTTTATTTCTTAACATTTTAACTTTAACTATAACTTTGATTTTAATTAAAAAATCATGCGTCTTCTCACGGTTTGTGTCAGATTTTTTTTGGTCTGATTTTATGAGCCAACTGACAGTTGTTTACTCCCTTTTTTTTCCCCTGCTCTGCCGGCCACACCAACTCCTCCCTCTGCTCGCAGCGCTCCACGCCCATCATGAAGCATTTTTTGAAAAGACACTGAGGAACTGAAAGAGGGGGGTTTTATGACCCTTTAAATGCCATCAGAGAATAGTTTTGCTTTGGAGGTTCCTTGAACTTTGTAATTCCACAAAAGGTTCTTTAAATTTTTTTTTTATGTTTTTCACACTAAAAAAAGTCTTATTAGGAACTCTTCACTGAAAGGTGAAAAATTGCCTGATCACACTTTATTTTTAGGTACAGTTCTTACTATTTACTTTAATAAACTCTTTTTTATAACTTTGGTCTTAATAATCTCCTAATTTTCTGCTTATTAATAGTTATTAAGGTAGTAGTTGGATTTATGTATTAGGTAGGTTTGATGTAGAACAAGATCATGCAGAATATAAGTACTAATAAACAGCCAATATCTTAATAATAGGCAGGTAATAATCCACTAGTTAATAGTTAGAATTAGTTCTTAAACTAACTAATCTTCCTTTTGGAACCTTTAGGTTTTTTATGTATTAATTTGGCCTCACATTGTGATAGTAAGAATGCAAACTTTATATTACATTTTTTAAACTGTGTGCTAATGTTAAAAAGATTGAAAATAATAATATAGTACATTTAACTTTGGCAGTGTGGTGTTTCAAAGGGCACCTATGATGAAAATCATCTTTAGTAAGCTGTTTGGACAGAACTGTGTGTAGGTATGGTATGTCCGCTATCATATTGGAGTTATAGAAACACAGTAAGTCTCCTTTTCAAAATATCCTGAAGTTAAAATAGGATTCAAATCCCTCCCATTTTGAGGCCCACCACAACATGATGTAGGAGTGTTGACAGACGCGTATTAACATGTCTCCATAGTAGCATGTACAATCATACAAACAAGACAGGATGTGTGCAAATCCACCGGGATTAAAAGATCTGTTCAACTGTCTGTGATCTACAGCACCTCAAGAATAAGTTTTACAAAGTTTTTTTTTACAAAGTGCAAAGTTTTTAAAACAGTGCATATTTGTAATAAATACAGTAAAGTCATTGTAATTCATCACCACAGTCGCATGTCAGTACAATTATGAAAGAAGATGCTTCAATCTCAGTTTGTGGACGTTAAATCAGGTTTATTTTATACATTAACATAACGGATATCCATACAGCAGTGGATATTAAAATGTCACCTGTCACCTTTGCCTTGCAAAAAAAACTTTATAATAACATGTTGTGTGACTCACCATTGCAGAAAGGCTTGAATTAACTTCACAACACCTATATCAGATAACCATTGGGAAAGTTCTTACTGTAGGGAGATCTGTTTCATTCTTGTCTGTCATAGTGCTGTTTATCTACGTGAGATGCAGCAGGTGAAGGCTACGCCCATCACAGAGATCTGGCTCTAACATGCATGTGGGAACTGTGGGCGGGGAGAGCTAGCTCATTTGCATTAAAGGCACAGGCAACATGAACAGCTACAATCAGGGCCGGCGCGACCATAGAGGCGACCTCGGGTGGCATAATAGTGAGGGCGGCAAACGCGCCCCACCGCTCAACCCAACATACTGACTTTCATCCACAACATCAACACAACCCCCGTCCCCCCGTCCTCACTTTATGAACTGGTCAGTTTCGTTTTCACTTTGGGGTTGAGGGCGGAGTTATAGTCCTTTGCCTTGAGCGGCAGTTTGGCTTGCTCCGGCCCTGGCTACAATAACTTAACAGCTCAAACTTCCCAGATTTTAAAAAGTATAATAAATAATCTGATGTGTGTTTTGAGCTGAAACTTTACAGACACATTCTGAAGACACAAAAGACTTATATTAAATCTTGAAAAGGGGGTAAAATAGATGCCCTTTAATGAAATGAGATTTTTTTGAGAAAAACAATCACTAAACTATTGACTTGGCAATAGTTGGCAATGACTTGACTGAAAGTCTTACAGACTCTGATCTTTCAGACCCAGATTATTAGAGAAATTGTGTAGATTTAATAGAGGTCTGAGTGAGACTTGGTATGTTAAATAATTACCAGCGAGAATCTTTTCTACTTTAAAAAGCACACGCTTTCCTCAGGCCTTTAAACCTGTGTGAATCAGGTTATAGTTTGGGGATGAAAGAAATAATCTGTTTCCAAGCGACATCAGGTTTTGGTGTTGTTTATTCTTAGAGAAGTGTCATAATGTCATGTGTGGTATTGGAACGCATTTCTTATTTTCAGTCGAGCGTGTCTTGTCATTTCACGAAATTGTCGCCAGCGAATATCAGTGAGCCATCGTTTAGTATCTTCTCCATTGTGCTGGACTTATTTCCATTAAATGCTATCAGAGTGTATAGATTCACCTCAGTGCTTCCATTGAATGGCAGCCCAACACTAAAGCCTTTTATATGGATTAAAATATGTCTATCTGTGGCTGTCAGAGAAGACTTATCGTTGTTCATCTGAGAAAGACTTGTGTCGCGACTTATCCTGACATAATGCTATATGAGAAGTCTGCATCACTGTAAAGGATTTACTGATTTAGTCAAATGTTTGTTTTTGTGTGTGTCTGATATCAGGCTTATGTTTGTCAGGCTGAGAACTGGAGGTGTGGAATAGGAAGGGGTTTTTAACCTTTGTGCATACGTTTAAATAAATATCAATAATATATCATGAATGTATCATATTTTAATTTAATTTTTAATGCACGTTCAGTGGCATAGATTGTTTTAACAACATCAATCCTGGTGATAATGGCTTAATGTGTGTTCTTTTTAAGGATTATAACCTTTTAATTTGCAGTTTGTTTAAATTTTATTGTTTTACACTTAAAAAAAATCTGCTGGCTCCCACAGAATCGATTTGTGTTGGGACAACTTGAAGGAATTAAGTTAACTTATTAGTGTTTACACATTTAAGGAGACTGAACATAAAACAATTAAGTTGTTAAAAAAAACTTAAAATTGTGTTGATTCAGCTCATTTTAAATAAGCAGTTTGAACAAACAACAAACTTAATTTTGTAGTTTAGTTGAATCAACTCAAATTTTCTAGTCATCTCAACTTACATCAGTCAAACTAAAAATATTAATTTGAACTTTGTGTAAATAAAACAATTTAGTTAAAACCTGATTACTATGTAGCATTAAAGGATTTTTGTCATGTCATTTTTACAGTGCAATAGAAAATTTTCTGTAGATATTACAACAATCTAAACTTTTTCACTTTTAATAAATGACATTTTAAAAAACATGAAAATTATAAAAAAAATCTTTTTAAAATAATTTTCTTGTTCTATTCTTTTTATATGTTCTTTCTATTCTGTATTTATATACTCTGTAAAATGTAAATATAATGTTGTTGTTGTCATACACTCAAAAATAACGTTTGCTGTTTGTTCAGCAAATTGATTCTTGATTCTCAATGTGTCAATTGATTCTTGATTTGAAGTTTCCCGAAATTGATTCTTGATTCTCAGTGTCTCAGACTTGATTCTTTATTCTCAATGTCTCAGAATTGATTCTTGATTCTCAATATCTCTGCATTGATTCTTTATTCCCAATGTCTCAGAATTGATTCAGAACTGATTCTTGATTATCAATGTTTTAGAATTGATTCTTGATGTTTAGTGTCTCAGAATTGATTGTTGATTTAAAGTTTCCCAAAATTGATTATTGATTCTCAAAATCTCAGAATTGATTCTTGATTGTCAATGTCTAAGAATTTATTCTTAATTCTCAATGTCTTAGAATCTCAATGTCTCAGAATTGATTCTTTAATCTCAGTGTCTTAGAATTTTAATGTCTCAGAATTTATTCTGACTCTCAATGTCTCAACTACTTATTTAAAATGAGTTAAATTAACACAAATTTTATTTTTATTTATTTTTATTTTTATTATTATTATTTTTTTTGGTGGGGGGGGTATGTTTTTTTTTACCTTTATTCCTTCATGTTCTTTCTATTCTGTATTTATATACTCTGTAAAATGTAAATATAATGTTGTTGTTGTCATACACTCAAAAATAACGTTTGCTGTTTGTTCAGCAAATTGATTCTTGATTCTCAATGTGTCAATTGATTCTTGATTTGAAGTTTCCCGAAATTGATTCTTGATTCTCAGTGTCTCAGACTTGATTCTTGATTCTCAATGTCTCAGAATTGATTCTTGATTCTCAATATCTCTGCATTGATTCTTTATTCCCAATGTCTCCGAATTGATTCAGAACTGATTCTTGATTATCAATGTTTTAGAATTGATTCTTGATGTTTAGTGTCTCAGAATTGATTCTGATTCTCAATGTTTTAGAACTAACTCTTGATGTTCAATGTCTCAGAATTGATTCTGATTCTCAATGTCTCAGAATTAATTCTGTATGTTTAGTGTCTCAGAATTGATTCTGATTCTCAATGTCTCAGAATTAATTCTGTATGTTTATTGTCAGAATTTATTCTGATTTTCAATGTTTTAGAACTAATTCTTGATGTTCAATGTCGTAGAATTGATTCTGATTCTCAATGTCTCAGAATTTATTCTTGATCCTCAAAGTCTAAGAATTGATTCTTAATTCTCAATGTCTCAGAGTTGATTCTTAATTCTCAATGTCTCAGAATTGATTCTTAATTCTTAATGTCTTAGAATCTCAATGTCTCAGAATTGATTCTTTAATCTCAGTGTCTTAGAATTTTAATGTCTCAGAATTTATTCTGACTCTCAATGTCTCAACTACTTATTTAAAATGAGTTAAATTAACACAAATTTTATTTTTATTTATTTTTATTTTTATTATTTATTTATTTTTTTTGGTGGTGGTGGGGGGGGGGGGGTATGTTTTTTTTTTACCTTTATTCCTTCATGTTGTCCTAACACAAAGCGACTGTGAAAGCTGGCATTTATTTTTACAGTGTATTATATTATTTGATCATTGATATTTCATTTAATTTTGTATTCTTCATAGTTTTGTTTTTTATTTAATAAGTAGAGCTAATTACATTTAAATAATATATTTTAGACAGATGACAATTAAATTGGTATTAATGTAGAAATATAAACAACACAATAAATTATCACTAGTAACTAGTTTTATGCACTCAAAAATGTATCTTTGCTTGTTGTTTAAACTACTTATTTAAAATGAGCTGAAACAACTTTTTTGGGGAGACAACTTAATTGTTTTATGCATCCTTGCATCCTTGACAATGTAGGCCAAGACTTGATTTTATCCATTGTGATTTGATTGGCTTTTGAATTGAACTTTTGTCAGAGGTTCTCAACCATTTAAACCCTTTGTAAACTAGTAAACATGAATCCCCAGCTCATTACTGCTACTAACTAACTGACTGAAGCAATGCTGGATGTTCCACATAGAATTGTGCTGTGCTTTCCCTTCATCCCAAAAATAGCTTTGCAGGTCTTTCCACCCCTCCAGCAAACAAGTGAGCAAACAGTCCCTGAGGACGGCCGGTGTGGACACTGGTGCCACTGTTTCCTCCAGGGATGGACAGAAAGACTTGTGTTCGTGTTTCTCCAGGTCTTCTTCATCTCAGGCTGCTGTAAACTGAGCCGTCAGACAGACCTGCTGAAATAATTGTGAGGCGCACACACACACAGACAGACGTGTGTCATATTGTATTTCTGTTTCTGAACGCTATCAACAATTCATTACATTTCTTTGAAGTAGTTCTGTGACTAAAAACTGATGGATATTATTTGATGGCGCACTAGTGAACCTGTAACGTACAGCAATGATTTATGATTTATTAAAACTAAAATAGTTAAAGGGGATATATTATGAAAGTTTTCATATGATTTTAAATACATCACAGGTTTCTCCAGAATGTGTGGGTGACGTTTCAGCCCAAAGTACACTACAGATCATGTATTTTAGCTTGTCCAGGTTATGGGTGCAAGCTGTGTGTACTGTACCTTTAAATGCAAATGAGCTGCTGCTTCTCAGAATTGATTCTTGATTGTCAATGTATCAGTATCGATTCTGATTTTCAAAACATCCTGGAAGATGATTCAAATCAAAAGAGTTGATGGTAGAAGTGTGAAGCGCAGAGGAGAGCAGATAGTCGAGTGTCGTTTCTCTAATTCTAACCACCATCAGCAATTCATTACAGCCGACTGAAGCAGTGCTGTGTCTAAAAGCAGATGGATTTTCGAACAGTGGCGTTCTAATGACTAAAAGATGACTCTAAATAAGTCTTTGGGCATTCTTGATTTCTCAATGTCTCAGAATTGATTATTGATTTTCAGTGTCTCAAAATTGATCCTTGATTCTCAATGTCTACAAATCGATTCTTGATTCTCGATGTCTCAGAATCGATTTTTGATTCTCAGTTGCAAGGAATTGATTCTTGATTCTTAATGTCTCAGAATTGATTCTTGATTCTTAATGTCTCAGAATTGATTTTTGATTCTCAGTTGCAAGGAATTGATTCTTGATTCTTAATGTCTCAGAATTGATTCTTGATTCTTAATGTCTCAGAATTGATTCTTAATTCTCAATGTCTCAGAATTGATTCTTAATTTTTTAATGTCTCAGAATTAATACTTAATTCTCAGTGTCTCACAATTGATTCTTGATTCTTAATGTCTCAGAATTGATTCTTGATGTTCAATGTCTCAGAATTGATTCTTTATTCTTAGTCTCAGAACTGATTCCTAATGTCTCAAAATTGATTCTTAATTCTCAATGTCTCAGAATTGATTCTTGAATCACAATGTCATAGAATTGATTCTTGATTCTTATTGTCTCAGAATCAATTCTTAATTCTTATTGTCTCAAAACTGATTCTTGATTCTCAATGTCTCAGACTTGATTCTTGATTCTCAATGTCTCAGAATTGATTCTTAAATCTCAGTGTCTCAGAATTGATTCTTAATGTTCAATGTCTCACAAGGGATTTTGATTCGCATTGTCTTAGACTTGATTCTTGATGTTCAATGTCTCAGAATTGATCCTTTATTCTAAAATGTCTCAGATTTGATTCTTGATTCTTAATGTCTCAGAATTGATTCTTGATTCTCCATGTTTTAGAATTGATTCTTGATGTTCAATGTCTCAAAATCGATTTTTGATTCTTAATGTCTCAGAATCAATTCTTGATTCTTAATGTCTCAGAATTAATTCTTGATATTCAATGTCTCAACATCGATTTTTGATTCTTAATGTCTCAGAATCAATTCTTGATTCCTAATGTCTCAAAACTGATTCTTGATTCCTCAATGTCTTAAATCGATTGTTGATGTTCAATGTCTCTGAATTGACCCTTTATTCTCAATGTCTCAGAATTGATTCTTGATTCTCAGTTTCCAGAATTTATTCTTGATTCTCAATGACTCAGAATTGATCCTTAATTGTCAATGTCTCCGAAATGATCCTTGATTGTAAATGTCTCAGAATTGATTCTTGATTCTCAATGTTTCAGAAATGATTCTTGATTCTCAATGTCTTAGAATTGATTCTTGATTTGTCGTTTCTCTATTTCTGAACACCATCAGCAATTTATTACAGCTTACTGAAGTATTGCTCTGTCTAAAATTTTCCATGGATTCTCGAACAGTGGCATTCTAATGACCGTGATGTGTTTTTGAGCCGAGGGTCTTGAGTATGGATCATGAAACGAGTCTTGGAGCATTCCTACGCTTCAGATGATGAGCTGAAAGTGAATGTTGTTTTGGTGACTCTCTGTCAAGCGCGAGGGTGTTTAGACGTCCTACCTTTGTTGTTTTCCTTGTGAAGTGTTGAAAGGATGTGTCATTTTCAGACAGATAGAAATGGCCGCTTTTCCACTTCAGAAACAAAAGCGCTGGCACACAGAGATCCACAGTCGACTTAATTATAATGGAAAAACAATATTTGTCAGATCAGCCACCTGGTTAGCAGTCTTGACGTGAAACTTGCCGTAATCAGTTCTGGTGTAGTGAGAGGATTGATGACTACTGAAAACAGCTTAGATTAACTTGTTTAGTTGGTAACCTGTTTGGTAACCAGTATGTTTTTCCCTCCTTCAATTTCTGATTGCATGATACAATGCTGGTCAAGATTGTTTATTATTGTTCTTTCATTTTATTTGTTCTTTTTCTTATATATATATATATATTTATTTATTTTAAATTTTTTTGTCTTATTTGTACTATTACTTATAGCACTGTTTTATTCATTTTTCTACTTCTATTTTTTATGTTGAATGATACTTGGAATATTTTATTTTATTTTATTTTATTTTATTTTATTTTATTTTATTTTATTTAAAGGAATTGATCCTAAAGTCGACTTTTTTTTTTTTTTGGTTGTCGATTTAATTCATCCTATTTCCTAATGCGGTATTTAAACTATAGAATACTTTATTTATATAATACTTTATTTACTTTAAAATCTTTTTACATCAATATACTATTTGTCAAAAATTTGTGTTGTCATTTTTATTTATTATATGATTTAATAGAACATTTAAATAGATAGATAATAGATAAGATAGATAATCGTGGATAATATATAAATATTAATAATATATAAATAATAATAATAATAATATAATAATGGACATTTATAGTATTCTACTGTAACATTAAAAGTCGTGTTGTTCAGATATAGACTGCAATTTATTTATTTATTTATTTATTAGATTTTGATTTATTTTCTTTCTTTTTTATCTTTATATAGACTGTGATTTGTTTTATTTATTTATTTATTTTATCTATTAATTAATTAATTAATTTCATGTGGACTGTGATTTGTTGTAATTACTTACCTTATTAATTAATTAATATATTTATTTATTTATTAGATTTATTGTGATTTATTTATTGGTTTATTTATTTGTTTGTTTATTTTATATAGACTGATTTATTTTATCTTATCTTATTTATTTATTTATTTCTTTATTTCTTTATTTATAGTGTGAGATTTATTTTCTTTCTTTCTTTCTTTCTTTTATATAGACTGTGATTTGTTTCATTTATTTTTTACATTTTTCAAGAGACTGTGATTTGTTTAATTAATTAATTAATTAATTTATTTATTTAATTTATTTTATGTAGACTATAATTTGTTATATTTACTGATCTCATTTATTTATTTATTTATTTATAAATAGATTGTGATTCGTTTTGTTTATTTAATTATTTAATTTTTTATAGAGAGATTATAAATATATACTATTTATTTTATTTCATTTATTCATTTATTTTATATTGACTGTGATTTATTTCATTTACTTATCTCATTTATTTATTTATAGACTGTGATTTGTTATATATTTATTTTATTTTTTATAGAGACTGTGATTTGTTTTATTTCATTTATTTATTGATTGATTTTATTTATTTCATTTTATTTATTCATTCATTTATTTTATATATTTTATATAGACTGTGATTTATTTTATTTACTTATCTCATTCATTTATTTATTCATTAATGACATATCCTTAAAATGTTTTTAGTTATGAAAATATTACAAATCCAGTAAAAATATTCACACTTTGTGATGAAAATAGTGAAATTGTGTGTGTGTGTGTGTGTGTGTGTGTGTGTGTGTGTGTGTCTGTGTGCGTGTGTGCGTGATCTGTTCATACAATATCCGAGCAGAAGCCATATGGATGTCCTGCCTATCAAAAGTCATGGAAAAGCCTTCATCAGTACTTTGCAAAACTGCATCTGTTGAAGCTCCATCTGGAACAAACACAGAAGATACTAAGTGAGAGTTAGTTTGAAATTCTGCTCAATCCTGATAAAGAAATAAATTGCAATAGAAAGAAGAAATCATAAAAAGTGAAAATATACTATTCATTTAATCACTTTTACAGTTAAAGTCAGAACTATTAACCCCCCCCCACCGAATTTTTTGCCCCCCTGTTTATTTTTTCCCCAATTTCTGTTTAACGGAGAGAAGATTTTTCAATATATTTCTAAACATAATAGTTTTAATAACTCATTTGTAATAACTGATTTATTTTATCTTTGCCATTATGACAGTAAATAATATTTGACTAGATATTTTTCAAGACACTCCTATACAGCTTAAAGTGACATTTAAAGGTTAGGGTAATTAGGCAAGTTATTGTATAACGATGGTTTGTTCTGTAGACTATCAAAAATATATAACTTAAAGTGGCTAATAATTTTGACCCTAAAATGGTTTCAAAAAATTAAAAACCATTCCAGCCGAAATAAAACAAATAAGACTTTCTCCAGAAGAAAAAATATTATCAGATATACAGTGAAAATTGCCTTGCTCTGTTAAACATAATTTAGGAAATATTTAAAGAAGCAAAAAAATTCAAAGGGGGGCTAATAATTCTGATTTCAGCTGTAGATGTGTATCACAATTTTTGGTTGTTGCTTAAGATTTTCTTAAAATACTGTATATGGTAGTGTTATGATATTGAGATTGGCAATATAGGGTTACTTTAATAGGTATAATAACAAAACAATTCACTGCAAAAAAATTATTTACTTACTAGTTTTTATCTTATTTTTAGTCATCATATTAAATAAGTCATCTTATTTTTAATATCTCCAAAATAAAAATTCCAAATTAAAATAAAATAAATACAAATAAAGTAAAATAAAATAAATACAAGTAATCTAAAATAAAAAATAAACAAAAGTAAAAAAAATAGAATAAAATATAAATAAATAACTAAACAATAAACAAAAGTACAATAAAATAAATACAAATAAAGTAAAATAAAATACAAGTAAAATAAAATGAAATAAATACAAATAAAATAAATAAAAATAAACAAAAGTAAAAATAAAATAAAATGAAATAAATTGATAAAACAAAAATAAAGTAAAACTAAATAAAATAATGCATTGTTGGTTAAAAATGGGGTGTCACGGTGGCGCAGTGGGTAGCACGATCGCCTCACAGCAAGAAGATTGCTGGTTCGAGCCCTGGCTGGGTCAGTTGGCGTTTCTGTGTGGAGTTTGCATGTTCTCCCTTTGTTGGCGTGGGTGTTGGCGTAGGTTTCCTCCGGGTGCTGCTGTTTCCCCCACAATCCAAAGACATGGGCTATAGGTGAATTAGGTAAGCTGAATTGTCCGTAGTGTATGTGTGTGAATGAGTGTGTATGGATGTTTCCCAGTGATGGGTTGCAGCTGGAAGGGCATCCTCTGTGTAAAACATATGCTGGATAAGTTGGCGGTTCATTCTGCAGTGGTGATCGCTTATGAATAAAGGACTAAGCTGAAAGTAAAATGAATGAACAAGAGTGTTTTCCTTTCCTTGTTGGCAGATTATTTGAATTGTTAAAGGAAAAACTCACTTATTTTTGAATACTAATTTCTGAAAACAAGACAATATGTTTTACTTGTCTAGAAAAAAGTCTTGATTTAGGAATTTTTGGATGTTTGAACTAGAAATAAGGCAACAAAAATTCCTAGAAAAGCATATTTTGCAGTGAATTCTTTTTTTTTTTTATTATTTGCTGGCAGCTAGCTCTCTGCAACTCTCACATGGTCGCCCAATAAGCTAAGTCAGTACCTGGATTAGAGACCACATGGGAAAGCTAAGTTGTTGCCAGAAGTGGTGTTAGTGAGACCAGCAGAGGGTGCTCAGCCTGTGGTCTGCATGGGTCCTAACGCCCCAGTATAGTGAAGGAGACTCTATACTGCTCAGTGAGTGCCGTCTTTCGAATGAGATGTTAAACTGAGGTCATAACTCTCTGTGGTCATTAAAAATCCCAGGATGTCCTTCAAAAGAGAATAGAAGTTTAACCCCGGCATCCTGGCCAAATTTGCCCTCTGGCCTCTGTCCATCATGGCCTCCTAACCATCCTTATATCATAATTGGCTTCTTCACTGTCTCCTCTCCACCAATCAGCTGGTGTGTGGTTTGAGGTCTAGCGCATTGGTCTAGCGCATTGAGGTCTATGGCTGTCGTTGCGTCATTCAGGTGGATGCTGCACACTGGTGCTGGATGAGGAAATTTCCCCCAAAAAATGTGTAAAGCACTTAAGTGTCCAGAAAATTGCTATATAAAAATGTAAGATATTATTATTATTATTATTAATATTATTATTATTATTATTATTATTATTATTATTGTTATTGTTGTTGTTGTTGTTATTGTTGTTGTGTTGTTGTAAATAAATGTTCAGAGTAAACAAAACGTTTAAAATTAAGGTAAGACATTGAAAGTAAAAAAATTATTAAGTTGTAATAAAGTTTTTGTGAACTGTTTAAATATGCAAATCAGCCATTTTTAAAATTAATTATCTGCTAATTTGCATTCAATTCTTTTGACTAAAATTTGAATGATCTTAATGCCAAGGTATATGGTCCTGTTTAAATCTTTATTAGAGAGCAGAGCTGTAAAAAAACCCTGGTATTAATAAATGTAACACTTGGCTTCGAGCGTTTGAAAATATGCTTTGTATAATTACAATGCAGAAGAAAACAAACAAACAAACACAGGTATATATTTAATTCTCTTGTAGATTCCTCCCAGGTTTGCATATTTCACACGTCTGTTCATTAAAAATACATTCCGTGCTAATGAAAAACATTATGTTGCTATTCCCATCAGGATGGCATGCATATTCCGCTCTCATTAGGAGAAGCTTTACATTTTTAGCCCAAACTGCATTATGCTTAATCGCTCTGAGGCTGTTGGCTGAGTAGTTCCTGCAGTCTTTGACACAAGATTATTATTTTATTTTTTATTTTTGTCAATGACATGTTACTTAGTAATAGTAAATATTTAATAATAATAATAATAGCAATAATTAGAGATATTAAAGTGTTTCTCAATTAATAAAACATTTCTTATTTAATTTAAAATTATTTTATTTTATTAGTGAATGTGTTATATTTAATTTTTTTATTATATTTCTAATTATTTATTTTATTTTTCAAGCTTATTTTTAACCCACAATGAATTTTTCTTATTTTATTTTATTTTATTTTATTTTATTTTATTTTATTTTATTTATTAATTTTTTTATTTTATTTTATTTGTTTTTTTTATTTTATTTTCGGTGACTTATTACTTGAATTGTTTTTCAATGAATAAAACATTTCTTATTTCATTTAAAAACATATTTTTTTAGATCACAAAATAAATAGAATTTTATTTTATCTTAATCAGTGACATTACTTATAGTGTTTCTCAATTAATAAAACATTGCTCAGTTAACATCAATTAATACAAATTACTTTAGCCTAAAATGTTCCTAATCAGTCTTATTTAATTGCATTTAATTAACATTACAACCGCCTCACAGCAAGAAAGTCGCTGGTTCGAGCCCCTGAGTCAGTTGGCGTTTCTGTGTGGCGTTTGCATGTTCTGGCATGTTCAGTGTTGCATGTTCAGTCCAAAGACATGCGCTATAGGTGAATTGAATAAGCTAAATTGGCCGTAGTGTATGAGTGTGAAGGACTGTGTATGGATGTTTCCCAGTGTTGAGTTGCAGCTGGAAGGGCATCCGCTGCGTAAAAACTTATGCTGGATAAGTTGGCGGTTCATTCCGCTGTGGCAACTCTAGATTAATAAAGGGACTAAGCCGAAAATGAGTGAATACATTGTATTTTATTTTATTATTTTGTTATTTAGATTTTTTAATTTCATTAAATTTCATTTTATTGTATTTTATTTTTAGTAAATGACAAATATTTTTATTTTAATACATTTTTTTTATCAATCTTATTATTTTAAACGGCACCTATGGTGAAAAATTCCTTTTCAAGCAGTTTGGACAAATATATGTGTAGGTATAATGTATAGACCGTCATATTGGGGCGATATAAACACTCCCAGTAATTTTTTTCAATTTATCAACATAAAAACGGTTGACCGACCGCAACTTGACGTAGGAGTGCGGTCCCTCCGCCCACAGAATTAATTGACAGCTGCGTATTAACATGTCCCTGTAGTAACGTGTATAATCATATCAACAAGACAGGACGTGTGCAAAGCAACTGGGAATAAAAGATCTGTTCAGTTTACTAGGATCATCAATCATCATCAAATGTGATCAAGAGTGAGTTTTACAAGCTTAAAATGTTTTAAAACAGTACATGTTAATGAATTACAGCCATTTACTTCAGCTTTACTTCATTAACACAGCTGCGTGTCAGAACAATTATTAAAGAAGACACTTCAATCCTGGTTTGTGGACGTTAAATCAGGTTTATTTTATACATTAACGTAACATATATCCATACAGCATTGGATATTAACCTGTATCCTGTCACATTTGCATGAAAAAACAGTGCAAAGCTAAATGCGCGCGCTGTTTTTGTGTGGATCTGTGTGTGTGTGTGAACTTTGTAACAACATTGTGTGTGGCTCATCGTTGCAACTCCACAACAAATGCATCAAATACTCATTGGTAAAGTTCTTACTGTAGTGTTTCTCACAAATGTTACGTGAGATCTGCTTCCTTTATGTCTGACTGTCTGTTGTCTGAAGCAGCTGAGGGAGGAGATTAAGGCACACTGACAGGTATGTGGGAATGGTGGGTGTGAAGAACTAGCCTTAAAGGCGCAGTACACAAAAAGCGCTACCTGATGGTCAGAGCTATAAAATAGAAACTTCTAAAAGCTATAATAAATAATCTGATGGGTGTTTTAAGCTGAAACTTTACACACACATTCTGGAGACACAAAAGACTTATATTAAATCTGGAAAAAGGGGTACACTTTTTAATATGTTTTAATTATTATTCAATATTGTAAATTAATAAGTGTCATTTAACCGTGGTATCAGTCTATCCATCCAACCATCCATTTAACCATCCATCCCTCCATCTGACCATCCATCCATCTGACCATTCATCCATCCATCCATCCATCCATCCATCCATCCATCTAAACATTCATTCAACCATACATTCAAGCATCCATCTGTCCATCCATCCATCCATCCATCCATCCATCCATCCATCCATCCATCCATCCATCTTACCAACCAACTAACCAACCAATCATCGGTCCATCCATTCATCTATTCGTCCATCCATCCATCCATCCATCCATCCATCCATCCATCCATCCATCC
>CAIGQZ010010775.1:6819114-6833905 GCA_903798205.1 Danio tinwini
ATTATATTATATTATATTATATTATATTATATTATATTATATTATATCATATTATTGACACATCCTGTCTTCCATGTATGTTTGTTTTTGTCATGACCATCCCCATGTGCTTCTTTGTTCTAGTTCCCGCCATTTGTTATTGTTCACCGCCTTCACCTGTGTTCATCCCCTGTGTGTGATCAGTCCAATCATCCCCTGTGTATTTATCGTCCCTGTGTTTAGTCATTTGTCCTCCTGTATTCTCTCTCAGTTGATGTCTGGTTTCACACCATGTCCTTCCTCTGTACATCTATGTAAGTGTTTGATTATAAATCTATGGGTTTTGATAATCCTGCGATCCTGTTCCTTCCTGTAGTAAACCCAGGCGTTACTATTATATTATATTATATTATATTATATTATATTATATTATATTGTATTATATTATATTATATTATATTATATTATATTATATTTTATTATATTATATTATATTATATTATATTATATTATATTATATTTAGGGCTGTCAATTGATAAAAAAAATTAACTAAGTAATCCTTTTTTTGTGATTAATCACAAAAGTAATTAATCATGATTAATCACAAATCCAGAAATAAATAAATCCAAAATACTGGCATTGTAAATATGGAAATGGAATAATAATAATAATAATAAAGTATTGAATACAAACAATTGTACTCATTGTATTGCGAGTTGAGAACATTAATTATAAAGTAGAAACAATTTAGCTTAGTCCTCCTTAACATTTAGCCAGTTGCTAAGACAGTCCAGTCTTTTGACATTATCAGGGGACAACACACACAGAGAGAGAGAGAGCGCACTCCCTTCAGGTGATGCGACCTTAATTGTTTTATACTGAAACTTTCCTTCTAAAAGCTCTTCATTGGTCTCATCCATATTTTTTTGCACATTAAACACACGCAGGGCGGTAGCAAGCTGAACTGGCGCTCTAGGCGAACGGCAATCCCGCCGCCCTCAACCCGAAAGTGAAATAGAAAGTGACCGGTTCGCGGATGAAAGTGAGGACCAGGGGGTTCGCTCACTATTCTGCCGCCTCTATGGACGCGCCGGCCCTGAACACACATCGGCCACCACAGGAAATAATAATAAAAAAAAAACTGCAACTGCGTTAAATGCGTAAAAAAAATTTTTTATGCGTAAAATATTTCAAATTAATCACGTGCATTAACGCGATAATTTTGACAGCCCTAATTATATTATTATATTATATTATATTTTATTAGATTAGATTAATTATATTAAAACAGTTCTATAATGTGTGTATATATATATATATATGTGTAGTCAAAAATATTCACAAGTTAAAATGTAACATATTTCAGCTGAAGTGTGGAAACGTGACTGGCCCTGGCTCACACCAAAGAGCATATTCAATTGATAAAATATATAAAAAGTAATATATTTAAAAAATATACAACAATGTCAATTAAATATTAACATTTATATTTTATTTGTTGATTTGTATATTATAATTAATATATTATTTTAATTAATTATTACAAACATAATTAACTAGACTGTAGCTGTCTATTACACTGTATATCATACATTATAAATATTAAAAGCAAGACTTTTTTGTCTTACAAAACTACAAACCTAATGACTAGTTGGGCCACCCTTAGTGACTACAACTGCAGTGAAGGGTTTTTGATAACTTGTAATGAGTCTTTTACAGTGCTGTGAAGGAATTTTGGAACACTCATCTTTGTAGAACTGTTGTAATTCAGCTACATTGCAGGGTTTCCGAGCATGAAACATATGTTTAATGTCATACCACAGCATCTAAATAGGATTTAGCTCAGGACTTTGACTAGGCTACTCCGAAGTCTTCATTTTGATTTGTTATGTTTGTTTTGTTTGTTATTTTTGTTATCTTTGACTAATATTTGTATGGGGTGGCAAAGTGGGGGGCTACATGGTGGCTCAGTTATTATATTATATTATATTAACAAAGTTCTATAAAAAAAAAAAAGGGCAATGCAGTGACGCAGTAGGTAGTGCTGTCACCTCACAGCAAAAAGGTTGCTGGTTCGAGCCTCGGCTGGGTCAGTTGGCGTTTCTGTGTGGAGTTTGCATGTTCTCCATGCGTTCGTGTGAGTTTCCTCTGGGTGCTCCGCTTTCCTCCAGAGTCCAAAGACGTGTGGTACAGGTGAATTGGGTAGGCTCAATTGTCCATAGTGTATGAGTGTGTATGGATGTTTGCCAGAGATGGGTTGCGGCTGGAAGGGCATCCGCTGCGTAAAACATATGCTGGATAAGTTGGCGGTTCATTCCGCTGTGGCGACCCTGGATTAATAATTATATACTATATATAATTATAATAATGATTGTATATAATATTTATTATATCATTATTTATTAATTATTTACTAATCTTTGTAGAACTGTTGTAATTCAGCTACATTGAGGGTTTCCGAGCATGAAATGCGTTTTTAATGTCATACCACAGCATCTCAATAGGATTCATGTCAAAACTTTGACTAGACCACTCAAAAGTCTTCATTTTGATTTGTTACGTTTGTTATCTTTGACTAATATTTGCTTGGGGTGGCACGGTGGGGGGCTACATGGTGGCTCATATATTATATTATATTCCATTCCATTACATTACATTACATTATTATAAAACCTGTCTGTAACATGTCTGTAGTATGTAATACATTTTAACAATATACAAAAAACTATTAATTATAAATATTTTACTATTCATATTTTATTTGTTGATTGTGTATAATTCATATAATATTTTTATTACTTATTTTAATTATTACAAGCATGACCACATATACTGTATCTGTCTATTGCATTTTATATCATACATTATAATTATTAAAACCAAGACTTGTTTGTCTTACAAATACAAAACTACATAGTCCTGTGTGAAAAAAGTATTTGCCCCCTAAACCGCATGACTGGTTGGGCCATCCTTAGCAACAACAACTGCAATGAAGGGTTTTTGACGGGCGATTTTTAGGATTTTAATTTTAGGGGGGCTCAGCTCCTTATGAGGTAAAAAAAATAAATAATAAAAATAATATATATATATATAATATATAAAAGCAACTGCAAATTAGCATATTTTATAGCATTTTATCGATAAACACACACCTTGTTCTCTCGCTCTGCACAGCTGTGGTTTGCTAATCAAATGAAAACGAAATGACGAGGAGCCAAATTCAGCCGCTGTCTTCATATCAAATTTAAGGAGGACTGAGGCAATAATTTGGTCCACAGTTTATGAGCTAATTGCAAAAGTTTTAGGGGGGCTGAGCAACAATATAGGGAGGCTAAAGCCCCCATAAATGGGCTTAGCAACGCCCACAGTTTTTGATAACTTGCAATGAGGAATTTTGCCCCAGTCATCTTTGCAGAATTGTTGTAATTTGGCTACATTTGAGGGTTTCTAATATAATTTATATATTATTTTTTATTATTTATTTTTATTAATTATTATAAATACAATTAAATATACTGCATCTATTATATTTTTATATCATACATTTAAAATTTTAAAAACAAGACTTTTTTTTGTCTTTTTTCTTATATCACAAAGAAAACATCAGTTACAGCATTAGTGTTTAAACGGATACTACACTTCTCAGTCAAACAGACTGACCTCGGACCTCCTAAAATAACCTTTATAAAAGACAGACGTCTAATGAAGGTAATAAAATCTGTCCGCTGAAGGACAAAACAGGCCACAAGTGTCATCCTTTAAAGACAAGAGCCAAGTTACAAATATTCAGCTAAATGTCCAGCTCCTCCATGAGCCTGAAACCTTTTACGGCTCAATCAATACGTCAATTTAACCCAGCGTTAAACACTAACAGCTGCTGAATAACAAATACACAAGATGGACAAATTGGTGTTTACTGGAAGATAGTTGTGCTTTAGAAATCTGATGTAATGAACTTTGGATATTAATATTTACTGGTGCACTGTAAAAAATTTTGAGTCAGTATAACAACTAAAAAAGCCAACATAATTGTTTTTTGCTTTTGTTTACTCAACTTTTGAAGACATCAGTTGCACTGACCTAAAATTATTTGTCAGTAATACAAAAACATTTAGTTGGTTAGTAGAGAGTATAGACAGGAAAGTGTGGGGAGAGGGGAGAGGGGAGGGATCAGCATAGAATCTTGAGGCGGAAATTAAACTTGGGTCACTGTGAACACCGGAGTTCCATTGGTGTCGACATGTACTCAACTTTTGAAAACATCAGTTGTACTGAGCTAAAATGTGTGGAGTTGACTGAACAAAAAAACTAGGGATGCACTGATACCATTTTTTGGAATCGATCCAATCTCGATACCAAAATTCTAAATCAAATATGGATCGATACAGATCCAATCCTGATACTGTGCCTTTTTTTCTGAAAATTCAGTTTCTATAGCTCTGGTACTAAACTCAAATAATGTATCTTCTTAAGTAAAAAACAGACCTATAGGCCTATACATGACAGACAGCACAATCTATCTAAAAACATGATGCTTGCTGTAAACTAGGCTCCATTATTTAAGCATTCACTACGACATTGATCTGTTGTGGTCCAGCTTATGTTTCCCTTTTTAATATTAATATTTTTCTTTGAAATCTGCAATAAGCTACCACTTTTGATAGTAATCGTTGGTAAAATAATCAGCCTTTTTAGCAAAGCCTAATATTTTCCTGCAGGTTTGACGCAGACTAAAATAAACAGTCTGAGGCCAGTTTTACTTAATAATCCCTCGCCAAATCTTGCCGTTAATGAGACGGAGAAAGTTCAAAACAAGGTCCACTTATATGCTTCAGGCCCAAAACACAAACTGGTCTCTTAAATAAAATATTGATATAAATAAAATTACAGTGAAATATTCACAGTTTCAGAGTAGCCTATATTAGGCAAAATAATTTTCTGTTAATGATAATCCATATTGCACCTATCAGTTTCACTTTTATTAATTTACCACAATGGGCCAGGTTTTACAAACTATTTGCAGCACTTTAAGTATTCACTTCGGAAGAATAAACTCAGTCAGAAGGAGAGAACAGAAACTCATTGTGGGAATAATCTTACAGAGTGGCGCACATTGCGTCTGCGCAGCTGGTGCGTGAATGAAACTCTTGATGCATCACTGAGCCCCTCCGGTATCTGCAGTGTGGTCACTTTTAAAACAGCAGCTCAAAGAGAAGAAATCAGTGCGTTGAGGATCTGTCCAATGTATTATTGAGCCTTTTCTAATTAAACATTTCACACTTTGTGTGTGAAGAGCAGGTAATAAACCTCTCTACTCCAGTGTTGCGAATGCGATCTGCTGATAACAGACACAGCTGGTTGTTGCTAGAACAGATACGTTTGCGGCCGGAAGTTAAAGAGTATTATTTATGTTATTTATTAAATTTCCCATTTATTGTATTTTATTATCGTCTACCCCAGGGGTCACCAAACTTGTTCCTGGAGGGCCAGTGTCCTGCAGATGTTAGCTCCAACCCTAATCAAACACACCTGAACAAGCTAATCAAGGTCTCACTAGGTATACTTGAAACATCCAGGCAGGTGTGTTAAAGCAAGTTGGAGCTAAACCCTGTAGGGACACCGGCCCTCCAGGACCGAGATTGGTGACCCCTGGTCTACCCCCACCCCAACTCTAAACCCAACCGTCACAGTAACCTAAAAACAGTAGTTGTACAGAGTATTATTTATGTCATCTATTAAATTACCCAATAAATTGTATTTTTTTATGCCTACCCCCCACCACAACCCTAAACCCAACCGTCACAGTACTGTAAAATATTAATTATTGTTATAGCGTGTCATAAAAAAATTCCGCTATATTAATGTGCATATTGCACTTCCGGACGGCTGCATATCCAATCTAGACTTTACAGACACAGCTCAACATGATTTAGAATCAGCAATGAACTCCTTGTTACAGGTCTAAATGAAGCCATTTAATGCAAAACTAAATCCAATACTCCACTAATTATTTAAACTAACAAGAACAAGTTTGTGTTGTCAAACGCAGCACGCAGCTTGAATTGTGAATAAAGGGAGAATGATTGACAGGTGCAGCGGCGAGAAGCGCTGAATTGAACATGAATTTAAACATGTGAATGTTCATCTGTACTTCACATTAAACTATAGAATGGCTTCAGAATATTTAGGACATAGTAGACCTACATGACAACTTTCTAGTGCCTTATAATAGACTACCTTCATGGTTTAGTTGGCTTATAGACAAAAAATAAAGCGCACGCGCAAGATCGGATTTGGATCGGTACCAGCTGGCCGATACCTGATCCAGCAAAAATATGTGATATCGAAACGATTTCCGATCCAAGTATCGAGATTGGTGCATCCCTAAAAAAACTCTTTTGAAATTAGTACTAAAAATAATACATTATCAAACATAGTTCAATTGGAAAACATTCATTAGACACAGAATTAGAAACAGGACATGAGGTAAAACAACAATAATGGTAAACAAAACAAGGATCAAACCATGGCAGGACAAACAAGGAAAAATGCTTTGTAATGCTACACATGTGAAGCATGCCTTACTGTTTTTTCAATTAAACTATATTTGTTTGTCCTGATAGTGTATTATTTTCTTAGTACCAATAGAGTTTTTCAGTTCACTCAACTTCACACATTTTAGATCAATGCAGCTGATGGTTTCAAAAGTTGAATACTCGGAGCCAATAGTGTGGTGGTTAGTGGGTCGACACATGGCACACCAGGGTGCAGTGGCAGCCAGAGGGGATTGCCATTCCCGGGGTGGCCAATCCCGGGTGCCACCCCAAAATTTTATTTGCTGCTGGCAGTTCCTGAAGCTGATTGACATCTCATTTGTCTAAAGACGTTATTGAATTTTGCCTGCAACGCTCAAGCAGTGTTGCCAGATTGGGCGGTTTTTGAATTCTATTGTTTTTTGAATTTCTGCGGGTTTTGGATAGTGTTTGGGCTGGAATCAGTCAGCTACATCTGGCAACACTGCGCTCAAGCTATTTTCAAATCAATGACAAGCCGAAGACAAGAGCATTGTTTCAAGTAAGACGCATAATAATACATCATAACATAATATTTGAAATGTGTTTTATAGTTCAGTATAAGATTTGTTTGCTTAGGAAGCTTTATTATATGCTGTGTAAGTTAACGAGGCACCAACGACATCAGTTAACTTAATAAGAGAGATCAATCTGCTCTTTAGAAACAGTTAACGCTATACTTAATCTGTGCTAGTATTACATGCACATTCTATGTATGTATGCAAGTTATTATTTTTAATTTACGATTCTCAAATGTTTTGCTAATATGGGGAAGTAATGTTAGGCTAGCTGTTTGTGAGTTAAATTTATTTGAAATGGCTTAGCCAGCTCATATACTTTCTTCAGATAAATGTTTTTAGATTGGTTGCTGATTTTAATGTGCAGGTATGATATTGGATATTTGTAATTGGGATAAATGTGTTTCTAACTGGATCAGATGTAACCAGACTGTAATATTTTTGCACAGGGTCAATTAAACATGAAAAGAAAGGGCGAGATATCAGACTTCTTTATAAAGAAGCACAAGCAGGCAGATCAGGTTCAAATAAACCCTTCCCTTTGCACTGGATCCCACAGCAGCTTCATACCTGAGACTAGTCAGAGTCAGTGTGGTCAGACTTCAGGTCAACCAGCAGGTCAGAGCATAAACTAGGCATTCACATGTTTGAACCAATGTTAGAATTTAAGCTGAGCTTCAGGAATGTTCCCCCAAAAATTGCTCCGGTGTTCAGTGCAGCTGATGTTTTCAAAAGTAAACAAACCAAAAAAAAGCGAAAGGAAATAAGGATTGTTTTTTTGTTGTTGTTGTACTGACTTAAAACTTTTTACAGTGTGTATAAAGCAATTAGTCGACTTAAACATGAGTAAATCTGCTCCCTTAAAAGTATTAAGTGAATGAACTACTACAATTATAAAATTTAAATCCCTTAACTTTTCCAAGTTACAATGGGTTTACTTTCTTTTTTAAATACAGTAGTTAATCGTGTTTTTTTAATTAAATTCATCTTTAGTTATATAGCACTTTAATGTAGATTGTGTCAAAGCAGCTTCACACAGAAGTTCCAGTAAATTGAAATTGTGTCAGTCTAGTTTTTAGAGTTGAAGTTCAGTTCAGTGCAGTTTAATTGTCACTATAAGTCCAAACACTGAAGAGCAAATCCATCGATGCGCAGCTCTACAAGTCCCAAATCAGGGACCAGGGGTGAGGAACAAAACTTCACCAATTGACGAAAGTGAAGGAAAAAAACCTTGAGAGAAAGCAGGCTCAGTTGGGGATGACCGTTTCTCCTCTGGCCAAACTTCTTGTGCAGAACTACAGTCTAGGCGCCGGAAGCTGAAGAACATAATTTTACAAGGAACAAAAAAAAAAAATATTCAAAAAAATATATCCAGAAATAAAATATATGCATAAACCGTACTTTTAAAAAATTGATTTATGCTTTTGAATTGTATTATGGGATCTTGATCTTTCCTCCAACAAATTTGGAGTATGAAAAGTATGAAAAAGTGACTTTTATTAACATCTTTAAATAGTTTGAACTGATATATTGATTGTATTGGTGTTGTAAATTATAGTATAAAAGCCTGATAATAAACTGCTAGTAGTTTTCTGTTATTTTAGACTTACTACTCTATATATTATGTCTTATATTATTTCAATCTACTAAAATATCAATGAAAGCCATTTTGTTAAACTGCAGAGGTGAGTTTTCAGCATCAAAAGACGGCAGAATTGAATCAAGATCCCATAATGCAATTCACAAATTTATAAATAAATTTAAAAAGCAGAAACAGAAGCACGAAATACTAAATATACTTTTTACACTGAAGACGATCTGAGTTTTTTCAGCTTTTATATATATATAGTTACTGAATATACTGTATATATGCACCAGTAATTATGACTTTTGAATATTTTAGTAATATTTTTTATGTTTATGTTTTCCAGTGAATCTTCTTGACACAACTAAAATATCAGGAGACTGGGGCTGGCTCACATATCCTTCACACGGGGTAAGAAACGCTGCTTCATGTTTATTTTCTGTGGTTTGACATTTGGAGGTGTGTAATTGTTCTGTTAAGAGGCAACACACTCATATGAAGTGTGTAAATATTGTTTTGTTTCTTTGAACTGTTCAACATGTAATTCGGCAAGTGCAGTAAAAATATCTGTTAATTAACAATTGCTGTATTTCTTGATTGACTGGCGTTTTCTGTTTATTTACAGTTTTGAATTTGGATTATGGGACGTTGATCTCTGCTCTGTCGACTTTGGATGTTGAAAATTCAACTCTACAGTTTAACAAAGTGACTTTTATTGACATTTTAGTAGTTTGAAATAATATAATGAATAAGAATAGAGAAATAAGTCTGTAAAATAACAGAAATAAAATAAAGTACTGGTGGTTTATTACAAGGTTTTTGTAGTGTAGTTTACAACATCAACCCACATAATATATCATTTTAAACTATTAAAAATGTTAATAAAATTCACTTTCAAACTTTTCAACATCAAGTTGTTGGAGGAAAGATCAAGGTCCCATAATGCAATTCAAAATCATAAATAAACGACAAACAAAAATCTATAGATAAAAATTCTATAGATATTTTTGTTTATTCGAATTTACCAATTTGCCTAAAGAAATAGTTTGCAAACTTCAACATGTATCTGAGGGTGTACTCTCACTAGACTATCCAAACCGAGCTCGGGCACATTTCCCGGTTCGTTTGACAAGGGTGAGTGCTCCAAATCGGTCCCAGGCGTGGTTTAGTTGGCCAGTTCTGGCCCGGTTGGAAGAGTTGTACCAGAGTATGGTTCAGTTGGGCTTTGGTGTGGTGCGCTTGTAGTGTGAGTGCAAAGCACGCCTGAGATCGAAACTGAAGACGTGATGTCACTTTTAAAGGGCACCAATTTTACCCCTTCTAAAGATGTAGTATACATCTTTAGTGTCTACAGAATGTGTCTGTAAAGTTTCAGCTCAAAATACCCATCAGATTATTTATTGTATAATGTTGAATCAGCTCATTTTGGTGTCTGAGTACAGTCTAGCTGTTTTTGCAGCCTGTGGCTTTAAACCCAAATGAGTTGGCTTCTCACTGCCCATTGCTCCAACGTGCATGTCTCCTTCTCCTGCATTACGTCAGATAAACAGCAGTCAGTGATAGAGACAGACACAGATGAACCTGAAATAAGGTAATTAGTCAAATACAAAGTAACTTTATTTGATGTGTTTGTGGTGGTCTATTCAAGCTTTTCTGAAATGATGATTCTCACATAATGTCGTTTGCAATACACACACACACACACACACACACACACACACACACACACACACACACATGCATTTACTGACACCATGCGGCCGTTGTGATTTATATTGGTTAAGAATTACATAGAGATTTTACTCTCTTTATTACAAATACGCTCGTTTTAAAGTTTATATAATTATTTATTGAGGTGCAGATGATCACAGTGACTTGTAACATATGTTTTAATTCCAGTTTCTTTGCAAAAAATGTTCTGTGGACATGTTTTTACACGTTATTATGAAGACATGGCACCTGTCAATCAATTCTGTGGGCGGGGAAAACCTCACTCCTACGACATGTTGTGGTGGTGCTAAAAATCCCTGGGATTTGGATCCAATTTTAATGTCTTGTTGTGTTTCTATCACTCCAGTGTGACAGTGGACACACTATACCCACACACATTTCTGTCCAAAAGTTGATTTTTATTATAAGTGGCCTTTTAAGTGACTTTTAAGTGAATTGCTTTTCAATGAACGCGAACTGTCATAGTCATACAATCCCCCCCATCTGCACATCAGCTGCACCTTCAGCAAACCTTCAAATACCTGCAGCCTGATGACTTGATGAAAGTTTATGAGTATCAAAAGTTGTGGATCTGCTCAGCAAAAGATTTGACTGCATGTCATTGCATATCAAACAACTTAAAATAACACAAAGCAAAAAAGCTAAAGCTATGTCCACTGTACTAAACCAGAGCGCTTCTCTTCCTAACTGAAAAGTGGCATCATCAATGATGAAAGCGTGCTCCGGCTCGGAAGGTAAAATGCAATGTGAGTGTGGGCCATTGTGGGAGAAGGAAGGGTGGACAATCTCACCTCGGAATGGTTCAATGAAACCGTACCTAGTGTGAGTACACCCTGAAATTGCTTTCTGATTGGCTTGTTTAGTTGTTGTAATTTTTCAGAGCCGTTTCCTCTGACTAGTTTTGTACCGAAACTGATTTTACTGAAGTGTTTCTATGGAAGTTAAAGTTTCCAAATATCTTTAAAATATATTTATGTTCAACAAAAACACAAAACCTCATAAGAGTTTGGAAAGTGGGTGACTAAATGGAGAGTCTATTTGGATTCTTGGGTGAATGATCTGGTTTTCGAAGTGTTGCTAATTTAGTGATGAGTTGGCTACGATATCAGATCTGTCTTGTTAGCTGTGATAGAGCCGGTGGCACAGAAATTACATAATGCAGCTGTAAAGACTGCATGAAATCAGAAATGACCTATTTGCTTTCTTAATTCATGTCACTGGCTTTATTGTGAACAGCTGGTGCATATTTTTTGAAAGAATAAAATAAAAAGGTACATCTAAAGGCGATTTGGAATATTGGATAAAAATGTGTTGATTTGATTCACCTGTGAAACCTATTTCTTTATTTGATTGTTTATTTAACAGGGATGATACACTTGACATTGTTATACAAAGACAACTGATGTCGCATACATAGGGCATATAGCATAAAGCTAATTTGCAGCCCTCGTCCCTGGTTAGGCTTTAAATGGAGGTTTTTTTAAATGCTTCACTTTCACCAATTGGTGAAGTTTTTTTTTTCCTCTCTGCTGTCGCCACTGGCTTGCATGGTTCAGGATCTGTAGAGCTGCACATCGATGGATTTGCTCTTCAGTGTTTAGACTCTCAGTAGTGATTATTAACCCACACTGAACTGAACTGAACTTCAACACTGAAAACTGGACTGACACAATTTCAATTTACTAGAACTTCTATGTGAAGCTGCTTTGACACAATCTACATTGTAAAAGCGCTATAGAAATAAAGGTGAATTGAATTGAAAATAACACAATACAACAAACATGTACAGTATATACAGAGCCACAAACTTAAAACGTAAGTCAATCTGTATACTAAAGGGAAATGTAAACCTGACCAACCTGAAAGAATAATACTTAATGTTCACATTGCTATAAAGATTTACAGAAAAAAAAACTGGGAGTTTTGATTATAATTTTAAATCAACAGGCATGACATTTCATAGATGTGAATCTTTCACTGAAAAGGATGACTGACTGCAGATTCTACAATTCCCACTTACTGCCACTCTAGTCTTTGCCCCATCACTGCTGACTGACTCACAAACTACTTTAGGGACCATCCCTGCTGAAAAATCCAGCTTTAACCAGGCTAAGTTGGTTGGCTGGCTTTAGCTGGTCGACCAGCCTGGTTTTAGAGGGGTTTTGGTCACTTCCAGGCTGGTTTCCAGCCATTTCCAGCCTGGTCTTATCTGGTCAGGCTGGAAAATGACCAGCTAAAACAAGCTTGACCAGCCTGGTTTAAGCTGGACATAGCTGGTTTTGGCTGGTCAAGCTGGTTTTAGCTGGTCAACTCCCAGCCTGACCAGCTAAGACCAGGCTGGAAATGGCTGGAAACCAGCCTGGAAATGACCAAAACCCCTCTAAAACCAAGCTGGTCGACCAGCTAAAGCCAGCCAACCATCTTAGCCTGGTTAAAGCTGGATTTTTCAGCAGGGATGTATACACTTAAACATCAAAACCTAACAAGTTATATTTTTAAGAATTTGACTGATGCCATTTTATTGGTTTTTGATCCATTACTTTTAAAGTTTGCGTGTAAAGTGACATTACATGCTTAAATGGGTGGTCCACTACGATATCATATTTTAAACTTTAGGTGATGTGTAAAATGTAGCTTTGTGAACATAAACAACATCTCTGAATGTATGATGCTCAAAGTTCAATGCAAAGGGAGACATTGGATTTTACAGAGTTAGCTTAGCAAAAGCCTACAGCAAACAAATTTGGGGACTACAAAAAAAAACAAAACATCCGGGTTAATGAGATCATAAACACTTTAGGTTACGCGCAAACACCACATGCATAAACCCTGCACAGCAAAGGGGCGTGGCCAGAGGCGCTGTAATGTTATGGCAGAGAAAGCTAAAATGGCGTCCAAATGCTGCTGTTTCCACAGAGCTTCTTCCGTTTCTGTATTTGGACTTCCAAAGGACACGACACAAAGAGAGATGTGCTTACAGTTTCATTTTAATTATGTTCTAGAGAATTATAAAAAATATACAGCTAACCTTTGACAAAGGACAGCTTCCAGAATTTCTCCCAGTTCAGTGCTGGATTTGCTAAAACTCCTCCATCTGACGAAGCTGTGGATTGTGAGCCACAACCTGTAAGTGTTTTTATCTGTTCAAATTGATCAATTGAATGCACAGTTTCTAGTGTTAATGGTATGTTGTAGCGAGGACGTAAACAAGGAGGTAAACAATGGGAAATGCTGTTTGGCACCGCTAACAATTTAGCTACAAATTCATATTTATCAGTCAAACTGCTGTAAACAGCCACAATCTTCAGCAGCGTGTGCACCGTCTCTCTATGTGTTATTCATCTAAAAAACTCGCAAAAGATATGTGTGTCCGGTTTATGTTACTTATTACTAGCAAGTGCAGGATACAGGTATAAGTGACATTGGTGTGAGAGGACGCTGGCACAACTTGGCTGCCGCTTGTCCACCAGAATTTTACAAGCTTTAATGGTTGATTTTAGATGTGGTCTTTTTAATGCTGTTTTACACACCATACTGCATCTTTCTTGAAAGTAACCAGAGTTGTGTTTTTGCCGCAGGTGCTTGGTTTATTACTGCGACCCACGAGGCACGTCCTAGTGGCTAGCATGCGGCTAAGATACTATGTTTTTCTCTTTCTGGTTTTTATTGGAGCACCTGACAAGGTCTATCATGTTCACTCTGACTTTATCATGATCATTTATTCGGTAACGAATCTCTGTCAACTTGACCACACCATTACTCCTGCTACAGATGTGATGCAAACGCTTTGCTCGATACAACTCCTATGGCGCACAAGGCGCACTCATCGAGGCTCTCGCCAGAATCTTCTGGTTCACCGGACTGGTTCGTTAAACACGGTCTGTTTTCAAAAGCGAGTGGTTTGTCCTTACTCTTCATCACAGGGATGCCCAATGAATGTCATACCTCAACAGAAGTCATCCAGTGGAGTTTACATCGCTAACGCAAGCGCTTGTACGGGCGTGAAGTGGTGACGCAGAGCCGATCCGCGTATCACAGCACATTATGTTAGCTGATCAATCACAGCGCCTCGAGGGCGGGCTTTCAGATGAACTAGAAAATATGACAATCATTTTTCTGTTAGTTGAGTAGCAGTATATAATAAAAGATATATGAAAAAATAACATGATTTTCTACAAGTAATGCATGAGCAAACATTGCTTTGCATCTTATAAACACAACCAAACCTTAAAAATACACTGTGGACCACCCTTTAACAACTGACTGAGTAGCTTGGCCCCAGATTATTGCACATTAAGACATGCCTGATAATATCATAGGATGCACAAACTTTTGCGCTGCTTTAAGAGATACAGTATATATGCTGTTATATATATATATGTGTGTGTGTGTGTGTGTGTGTGTC
>CAIGQZ010010775.1:6842309-6857951 GCA_903798205.1 Danio tinwini
CAGCACATGGTGCTCTAGGCAAGTTTTTAACAGCAGATGGCGATCTAGGCTAGTTTTTAACAACAAATGATACTCTAGGCTAGTTTTAAACAACAGATGGCGGTCTGAGCTAGCTTTTTAACAGCAAATGGTGCTCTGGGCAAGTTTTTAACAGCAGATGGCAATCTAGGCTAGTTTTTAACAACATGTGGTGCTCTAGGCTAGTTTTTAACAACATATGGTGGTCTGAGCCAGCCTTTTAACAGCACATGGTGCTCTAGACATGTTTTTAACATCAGATGGCGATCTACAATAGACTCTAGTTTTTAACAGCAGATGTTGTTCAATACTAGCACTAGTTTTTAACAGCAACCATAAATTTTGGTTAGTTTTTAACAGCAGATGGCGATCTACGCTAGTTTTTAACAACAAATGATACTCTAGGCTAGTTTTTAACAGCAGATGGCAGTCTGAGCTAGCTTTTTAACAGCACATGGTGCTCTAGGCAAGTTTTTAACAGCAGATGGTGATCTACGCTAGTTTTTAACAACAAATGATACTTTAGGCTAGTTTTAAACAACAGATGGCGGTCTGAGCTAGCTTTTTAACAGCAAATGGTGCTCTAGACAGGTTTTTAACAGCAAATGTTGTTCAACACTAGCACTAGATATTAACAGCAATCTTGGTTAGTTTTTAACAGCAGAAGGGAAATAATGTGAGAGGCCATGTTCATACTGTTTTCATTTATAATTTAATATTTCTAAAAACCAGTTTTGTCGCAGTGTGGACTTAAAATAGAGGCTTTCAAAAACTTTATTTTTTTTGTAATTTGTGAGATGTTTATTTGGTCATGTGACTAATTCAGCTAAAACAGAGGAGATCTGGAGATCTACCTTCCTGCAGAGTTCAGCTGTGGTCACACTGGACTTTTCTGTCCTTAGACATCCATTCATACGCACACGAATGCGTCAGACCAGAAACTCAAGCTTGTGCGACAAGTTTCGCAGTTCACTGCGTTGCAAAGTTCAAGCTTGGTGAACTCTGACCTGCAAAATCACATCACTTGACTGCGTGAGATCGATCGAGAAACAAAACATGACCTCTCTAGACTAAAATTAGAAATATGGACCAATGTTGTTTAATCCCGCCCCTTTTTACAGGGCCGTACTACAGAATTTCGCAAGCTCAAACTCTAGTGTGACCGCGGCTTTCAGCTGCAGCCCTCATCAAACACACCTGTCGTTAATTACCATGTGCTCCTCAGATCCTACTTAGTTGGTTTGATCAGGTTTGGACTCTGAACTCTGCAGGAAGGAAGATCTCCAGGAACAGTGTTAAGCACCCCTGAGGTAAAATAAAGAACGTTGTACAGGAGTTGTTTTGGATGTTCTCCATTTTGAAACCGTTGTTTAAGATTAATATCAGTTTGTACATTCTCCAGATTGCTTTTCTTCAAAGGACAGAATGTTTCCTCAGAGCTGTGCTTCTGGCTCATTTCCCAGTCTATATTCTCATGCGCATTTGCAACTTTATACTCCAGTGTTATTTGCAGCAACTCCATCTCACTGTCGCTCCATTTAAAGATTGAGCTAAAGTTGGTTTTATATTCAGACTTTCTTCTTAATTATAAAATTTTAGAAACGTATTCTTGCAAATCCTAAATAGAGAAATCATATTAGCAGCCAGTGGCTATCAAAGCACAACATTGTTCACAGTCAATGGAATAGTGCTAATGTTGTTTTGAAGTCATACTACATGCGATTTCAGACCATATATTCAAAGTACAATATACAGTAGGCACCGTGTCACAAGTTGTCACTGTTCAAAAATGAACGAATGTGACAACTAAACCATCTTCACCTCAATCATTTAAAGAACTTGGTGCTTTTCCTGGACATATTGCTGGTGGTATTTTTAGGATATGAAATACACTCAAAGGCCAGTTTATTAGGTACACCTGTCCAACTCAAACCAGTTCAAACCAAGTTACAGAATGGGGAAGAAAGCTGATTTAAGTGACTTTGGATGTGGCATGATTGTTGGTGCCAGACGTGCTGGTCTAAGTATTTCAGTAACTGCTGATCTACTGGGATTTTCCCACACAACCATCTCCAGGGTTTGCAGAGAATGGTCAGAAAAAAAGAAAATATCCAGTGAGCGCCAGTGCTGGTCAGAGAAGAATGGCCAGACTGGTTCAAGCTGATAGAAAGGCAACAGTAACTCAAATAACCCCTTGTTTCAACCGAGGTATGCAGAAGAACATCTCTGAATGCACAACACGTCCAACCTTGAGGCAGATGAGCTACAGTAGCAGAAGACCACACCGGGTGCCACTGAGACTACAATTCACACAGGCTCACCAAAACTGGACAATAGAAGATTGGAAAAACATTGCCTGGTCTGATGAGTCTCAATGTCTGCTGCAATATTTGGATGGTAGGGTCAGAATTTGGCATCAACAACATGAAAGTATGGATCCATCCTGCCTTGTATCAACGGTTCAGTCTAGTGGTGGTGGTGGTGTAATGGTGTGGGGGATATTTTCTTGGCACAATTTGGGCCCATTAGTACCTATTGAGCATAGTGTCAATGCCACAGCCTACCTGAGTATTGTTGCTGACCATGTCCATCCCTTTATGACCACAGTGTTCCCATCTTCTGATGGTTACATCAAGCAAGATAACGCACCATGTCATAAAGCGCGAATCATCATTTCAGACTGGTTCCTTGAACATGATAATGAGTTCACTGTACTCATATGGCCTGCACAGTCACCAGTTCTCAATCCACTAGAGCACCTTTGGAATATGGTGGAACGGAAGATTCGTATCATGTCAATATGGAGCAAAATCTCTGAGAAATATTTTCAGTACCTTGTTGAATCTATGCCACGTAAGATTAAGGCAGTTCTGAAGGCAAAGCGGGGTACAACCGGTACTAGTAAGATGTACCTAATAAACTGGCCAGCAAGCGTATAAATGTCTTAACACTTGCACAATATAGGGATGGAAGCATTTTCTGTTTTTGTTTCAGTTCGGATAATCAACTTTTTAGGAAGCATTAATGTGGACGCAGAGCGTTTTTAGATGAAAACAGCATTTTCAAAATCATCCGGATTAGTGTAGACGTAGCCAGACACTGTGAGAAAAGAGCTGATGTGGAAGTTTATTTTAGGAGAACATAAAAGTGTTTTTTGACCTTGGATGGTGTAAACCGATTATAGGAGACCTCCAAAATTAAATGAGGAAAAAATAGCATAATCGTGGCATTTCAAAGTAAATATGGCATGTGCTTTATATAGGTTGGAGCTGATGCTTGATTGGACTGGATTAGAGGGTTTTAATCATATCATATTTAGAAGTGGTTGACTTGCATGTACTGCATGCTTTATCTCACTCATGATCGCAATAAATGTTAGACGGTATTCTCTGACAGCCCCTCCACACATTTCATTTCTGTACGTCTCTGTTTCGGTTCCTTGGAGGTCTGAACTTGTCAAATTTATCTGGCTGTTTTTAAAGCAGTTTTAGAAAAGGTTAAAATTGAATGATATGGGAATACATTTAATAATCGTGATTGTACATGAATATATTAGACATTTTAATGAGCTAAAGTCTATTTTTAAGAGTAACTTTTTGTAAATAACCTTTTTTTTATAAATTGGACTTTAGACAGACGTTTTTGAATGTGTCTTGCATAAAATATGAAAATATGACAATTAAATGTAAAATATATTTACACATGAAACTTTAACTTGTTATAAATATATATTTTTACATTTTATAAATCTAATTAATATTTACATAGCTTGCACTAATTCATTATTGTACACAAACTATTTATTTATTATTTGTATATTTATTTATTTGTATGTTTATTTGTCTATTTAATTATTTATTGGTGTGTTTGTTTATTTATTTGTCTATTTGTTTTTATTTATTTGTCTTTATTTGTCTATTTATTTATTTATTTATTTATTTATCTATCAGTTAATTAGCGAACAAATACTATTGTACTAAAAATACATTATGAAGTTGAGTACGATTTAAGTTTATTTAATTATACATTTTAAATGCACTTTATTTCATAGTTTTATAATTTTTTTAAAGCAAATATGTATTTTATAAACTTTTTAAACCATATTATATACCCAAAAATTTGTTTTTATTTATTTATTTTTTGTCTATTTATTCATTTTCTTTTTGAGGTCTGGTGTCGTCATACAGCGGAATGAACCGCCAACGTATCCAGAATATGTTTTACACAGCGGATGCCCTTCCAGCTGCAACCCATCACTGGGAAACACTCATACATTCTCATTCATAACACATACACTAAGGACAATTTAGCTTACCCAATTCACCTATAGTATTTTTAAGATATTTATGTATTTTGTCTATTTATTTATCATTATTTATTTTATTTATTTATTATTATTATTTTATTTATTTATTTATTTATCAGTTAATTCTTTGGCATGCAAATACTAATTGTACTAAAAATACATTATTCAAGAAGTTGAATGCGATTTCAAGTTTATTTAATTTACATTTTAAATGCTTTTTATTTAATAATTTAATCATTTTTACAGCAAATAATTATTTTATATAACGGTTCATTCAATCATTCATTTTCTTTTCAGCTTAGTCCCTTTATTATTCAGGGGTCGCTACATGGCCCGCCAACTTATCCAGCATATGTTTTACGCAGCGGATGCCCTTCAAGCTGCAACCCATCACTGGGAAACACCCATACACTGTTATTCACACATACACTACGAACAATTTAGCTTACCCAGTTCACTTATAGCGATTTGTCTTTGGACTGTGGGGGGAAACTGGAACATCTGAAGGAAATCCATGCCAACAAGGGGAGAACATGCAAACTCCACACAGAAATGCCAACTGACCCAGCCGGGGCTCGAACCAGCAACCTTCTTGCTGTGAAGCGATTGTGTTACCTGCTGCGCTGCCCATTTTATATAACAAAAAATCTTTCTTTCTTTCTTTCTTTCTTTCTTTCTTTCTTTCTTTCTTTCTTTCTTTCATGACGTTGAATGCAATTTATTTAAATATACATTTTAAGTACACATTTTATTTCAGAATTTTATAAACCAAATATGTCTTTTATTAAGTCCAGGAGTCTAAAAAGCTTTTACCTTGAAGGTTTTGAAGTCTTATGTTCATCAACATAGCGTTTAGTTTGATTTACAAGTTTGAAAATACTGTAAAAAAGATTGCTAAATAATATAGTATGGAATTTAATTAATTTAAAATTAATGGACCAATTAATTTTAAATGCACGTTTTATTTCATAATTTTTATAAATCAAATGTCTTTTATATAACCAAAAATATACATTTGTATTCTTCAATCACATATTCTCTCCAGTCTTTTCCTGTGTTTTTGTGTGCACGCGTCTCTTTTTGTACACATAAGTATGAATGAAAAATGAGAATGGGCTGCGTTCTCAGCAGTAACCTGACAAAGGGAATAAAAGCCATCTCAAACTCAGGCCCGGGGAGATGGATTAAAATTGGATTAAACCAGCACCTTGACTATGAAATCCATCACGTTCCCTCATGCAAGTAGGAGGCTTATGGAAGTTTGTGCGAGCATAAAGCATAAAGGAGTGATGAGGAGCTGACATGGACTGAAAAATGAAGAAATGTTGCACTTTTAAACTTACTCCTAGTGTGTGCAGTACATTTCTGCTGTGTGTGTGTGTGTGTGTAACCCGTAACCCCAGGCTGACAAGGCCAAATTAGAAGTGATGTTTGTTGATATTTGATGTAAATTGGGGAAACTAGACTCAGCCAAACAAGAGAGAATCTCCAGTCTTTTTGGTGAATATTAGTGTATTATTTTGTAACTTATGTAGGGTTTTATATGATTTACACAGTGTAAACATACGCTTATATTCAGAAGTTCGGTGAAAAAAGCTTTTAAGTCTTTTATGTACATTAAGGCAGTGTTTGAGTTTTTTTTATATGTTTGAAAATACTGTAAACTAACTTTTCTTGGTCATACACCTTTAACAAAATATTAAAATACATATCAATACATTTTTACACTTTATTCAGCAGGGGTCGCCACAGCGGAATGAACCGACAACTTATCCAGCGTATATTTTACACAGCGGATGCCCTTCCAGCTGCAACCCAGTACTGGGAAACATCTGTACACACTCATTCACACACTCGTACACTACGGCCAATTAAGTGTATTCAATTCACCTATAGCGCATGTCTTTGGACTGTGGAGGAAACCGGAGCACCCGGAGGAAAACCCACGCCAACACAGGGAGAACATGCAAACTCCACACAGAAATGCCAACTGGCCCAGCCAGGACTCCACCCAACGACCTTATTGCTGTGAGGCAACAGTGCTAACCACTGAGGCACCTTGTTGCCCCATCAACACATTTGGACGAATTAATTTAAGGATTGCTTTAAGGATATGAAGAGAATTTCAACATTTTTTTTCTGATGACAATCACCAATTGCACCTTTACGTAAAAGGCATGACATGTGGGCAAGTAAAGGCTCTGCATTTAACCCATCCAAGTGCGCACACACAGCAGTGAACACACACTTGTAGCCCCCGGGGGATCGGTGCCTTGCTCAAGAGTCTTACCTCAGCGGTGGTATTGAGAGCACTGGTTATTCACTCTCACCACCTACAATCCCTGCCGGTGCCGGGACTCTAACCTGCGACCCTTCAGCCCAACTCCAACTCTCTAATTATTGGTCCAAGGCTGCCCATAAAAACTTTCAAATGTCAGCAATAACTGTGCAAGCATATACCGCTCATACCTGTACACCCTCCCACAGACCCTTATTCATCAGAAAAGTGGACAAAAGAGACATATAAACGGTTTTACACATCTTAGCACCAGCCCCGGTATACTTCAAATGAAATCCAAGAACGAACTGAAAGAATGGCATTTCGAGCAAAATCTGGCCAAAACAAAGTTGTTTTTGAGTTCATTTTGGGAGTTTGAAACCGCTCACCACAGCAAACTTTTTAGGAATGTTTTTTGTCTGTTATGGCCTGTTTCCGCTGAGTGGTCCTATATGGGCTGGTACCCTTTTATGCCCTTTCCACTGTCTAATGGCCCGTTTCCACTGACTGGAACAGTACGGTATGTCACTTTTATCAGGCTTGCGTTTCCACTGCCAAAAGGGTACCAAGGGTGGGCGTGGTCATTCATTCATTTTCTTTTCAGCTTAGTCCCTTTATTAATCCAGGGTCGCCACAGCGGAATGAACTGCCAACTTATCCAGCACATTTTTACGCAGTGGATGCCCTTCCAGCCACAGCCCATCTCACGTCAGTCGACGTCATTCTCGCTCAAGGAAATGTCAAAGTAAAGCTGTACGGGTCGTTAACATATTATGAGAAGCACTTCTCACAAAACAGATGCTTTACACACACACTTCTGTATAAATGTTCATTACTAACTTTTCTATGAACATGATTTGATTTATAACTGCAGATCAATGACGGTGCGAAATAGCCTACTGCAACATCTGAAATTATATGAAATAATAAATGCGACATATATGAACACACACAGCCTCTTACAGTCTCTGATATGCTACCAATTACAGAAAAACTACACCCAGCATACTTTCAGTTCTTATTTGGATTCAAAAACAACACGCAACATATAGCCTACCATCAGAGCAAACCTCTCATCTGTGTCTTTAGTCTTCACCAGCACACATGTAACCTCCTGTTAGAAAGTAATTGCGTCATTCCAAGTTCATAATAGTCCAAAAGCTGATGATTATAGTTATACATGGCAGTTTGTTCATGTTTTAGGTTGGTGAAAGAATCATTTGCTCCTTCGTTTTTTCGGGCTTCTCCTTTTGTTTTTTCGCGCTTCACTCTTGCATTTGTCTGTTTATGAAAGGATTGGATGTCAGAAGCTCTTCAATAATCACGCTCACATTATTATAATCAGCTCAAGAAGTTTGTTATTTCAAATACAGACGCACGACGAGCGATCGCAAGCTCCAGGGAGAAAGTGAAACCGCTCACACTTTTAGACGGCCTCATAAAACAAAAACACGACACGGCAGATTTTGTTCGTCTTGGCTTTGTGGCTGTTCATCAAGACAACAACAAGGTTTGTCTGAGCTCGGGTCATCCATGGCTCATTATTATATGCATATAGTAGTATGATGTAATGTCTCGGCTGCGTATTTAAAACATGCCAGTTTTTTCTGCTTGTGTACGTGCAGTGACGCTTCTCTGTAAACCAATAGCATTCAGTTGCGCATCTAACTCCGCCTTTTGGTACCCTTTTGTCGTGCTAGGTACCCTTTGCAAAGGGTGACCAAAAAGTGGTATGGTACGGTTCGCTTTTAGTTACCTTTTGACAGTGGAAATGGCCATAAAAGCGTATCGTACCATACCACTCAGTGGAAAGGTACCGAAAAGTGAATCGTACCGTACCTTATTTAGGGGACCCTTTCCAAAGGGTACCTAGTACAACAAAAGGCTACCAAAAGGCGGAGCGAGGTGTGCAGCTGAACGCTATTGGTTTACAGAGAAGCGTCACTAGTGTGTGCACAAGTCAAGAAAATGAAACAAAGAAACCGGCATTTTTTTTAAAACACAGCCGAGACATTACGCCGTAATAATATATACATATAATAACAAGCCATGGTTGACCCAAGCTTTAACAAACTTTGTCGTCATTTTGATAAACAGCCACAAAGCCAAGAAGAAGAGCAGAATCTGCTGTGTGTCCTCTTGTTGTTTACGAGGCTGTCTAAAAGCACGAGCGCTTTCACTTTCTCTTGTGAGCTACATTTGCGTGCGCTCACCACGTGTCTATATTTGAAGTAATGAACTTGAGTTCATGATAATAACATGAGCATGATTATTGAAGTGCTTCCGATATTCTTTCAGAAACGGACAAACGGGAGCAGGACGCGCAAAAAAACAAAGGCGAAATCCAAAAAAACAAAGGAGCAAATGATTCTTACAGCAACCTAAAACATGAACAAACTGCCATGTTTAATTATTATCATCGCCGAATATCAACGGTATTTTTAACAAGATGTTAACGTTACATGTGCTGGTGAAGAGTAAAGATGAGAGGTTTGTACTGACTCTATAGGTTTTGTATCGTTTATGAACATTCAGAAATTAAGTTACATTCAGAATAGATTTTAAAGTATTATTACTTGTCTATAAATCACTAAATGGTCTAGGACCTTAATGCATTACAGATATGCTCACTGAATACAAACCTAATAGATCACTCAGATCTCTAGGATCATATAAACTAGAAATTCCAAGAGTTCAGTCAAAGCAGGGTGAATCGGCTTTCAGCTTCTACGCCCCTCACCGCTGGAATCAGCGATCAGATGTGATCCAACATTAGGCGCATTCAAATCAAGACTGAAAAACACATCTGTTTAGCTGTGCCTTTACTGAATGAGCACTGTGCTACTGTACGTCCCACAGATGGCACTACTATGTTTTTCTCTTCTTTTTCATTCTTTTCTAACATGTTTTAACACATTTTTATCTATTTTTATCAGTTTTTTTATTATCTGTTTTTATTTTTTCTTACACTTGTCTTTTTTATTCTTGTTTATGTAAAGCACTTTGAATTGCCACTGTGTATGAAATGTGCTATATAAATAAACTTGCCTTGCCTTGCCTATGAACTCAAGTAAGGCCTTAATGTACAGTATGTTTTGGCTATTTTTTGTTGTAATTGGTACCATTTCAGAGACGGTAAGTTTCTGTATGTGTTCATATATGTTTTATAATTTTTTTTTATTTTATATAATTCGGCTCATTGATCTGCAGCTATAATCAAATCCTCTTCATAGAAAGCTTAGTAATTAACATGTATTTATACATAAGTATATATGTATATTAAGCATCTGTTTGGTAAGAAGTGCTTCTCATACAATATGAACTTTAAGTGAGAATAACCTCGACTGCAACTTTCTGTCGTACACCATGCCTACCAAAAGGATACCATTGGTACCTTTTGGCAGTGGAGACTCAAGCCTGATAAAGGTGACCCTTACCATACCGTACTGTACCACTCAGTGTAAACAAGGCATTAAACACCTTTAGAGCTAGCATTGGCCAACAGTGGCTTCCATTTTTCTTTTTGATATTTGACACCAGTTTATTAGGAAGTGACAATACTGTTCTTCTTGGCTCTAATTAAATCTAATTAGCATCTATGGATAGAAATACAGCTATTGTTGTGTTTAGGGGTATATGCATGCAGTGTGTAATTTACAACCCTGCCTACTACAGTGCAGAGATGTTGGAGTGATCAAAAACAGTATACCGTCGCTCAGTCTTTTTTGAACTTCTGACCTCAAAAGTAAAAGGAATTTAATTTTAGGTATACCAGGGATTTAATGAAGTATAACAGGGCTTTAAAGGTCCTGTGGAGTGCTTTATAATGTGCATATTGATTCAAAGTTTGACATAATCTCAACCGAAACATGAAGAGAGGTCAGGACATAGAGTAGCTCCTCCTCTTTAAAAAGAAAACAGCCAATAGTGTTTTAGTGTTTTAGTGTACTGTCAGACACCAGAGAGCATTTGATTGGTCAGAAGATTTGATAAGAAACTGAATTATGAGGTGACAAATAAAACCATTGATTCATTTAGGCAGTGAAATACTACAGGCGTTACATTTTTACATCTCCTAAACATGAATTTTGTCACTGTTTTGCTGCGCACTAGCATAAAAATATCCTAAAAACTAACACTACTGATACTAACATGTAAAAAAAAACTTATTTTAATTGCTTCAGATATAGTGACAGCGAGAGTACACTGTGAAAAGCACTGTCCTTTCGATGACACCTTAAACTAGCAGTCCATTAAAAATCTCATGGCACTTCTTGAGAAGATGCTGAATTTCTAAATGTAGTGTACTGTATGTACAGTAGTCACCATCCAGTCTGTGTGGAGAAATGTTCCCTGCTTCAACTCTAATGTGACTGTACAGCAGTCTGAATTTGTCTTGCACTTTGGCAATAACCCCTGTCACAGTGCAGGTTATGGACACTTGCGAACTGTAGAAAAAAACAGTGTTTGATCAGTTCTGCTATACTGTTAACTGCTCAGTCAGATTCCTCCAGAGCCGGAGCCAAAGAGTGGCAGTGCATCTCGTCCCTTCATGACAAATTCTCCAGGATTTCGGTTGGTTACAGACTGTGCAAGGTGACACTGCCAGCCTGTTACTTCTGATTGAGTAGTATAATTTATTTATTTTTTTATAATTTCAACATGTGCAGCTGTTAAATTTTTATATGCGTTTTTTTTTTTTTTGTATTCATATACGATTTAAATTTGTCACGTAAAATTCGTCATGTTAACAAACCTTGCACACTCAAGGCCGATTTATACTTCTGCGTCAAGCGAATGCGTATGCTCTGGCGCACCCTACCCGTGGACGCATAGCCCCTCGCCGTAACCATCTGCGATTTTGACGCGCATCCTTAAAAGTTTTTAATATTTAGATTTTTTATTTATTTATTTTTATTTTTTTAAACGTTTTAAAATTTATATACCGTTCATCCGGAAAGTATTCATAGCGCTTCACTTTTACCACATTTTTTTATGTTAGTCTTATTCCAAAATGGAATAATTCATTTATTTCCTTAAAATTCTGTACACAATACCCCATAATGACAATGTGGAAAAAAAGAGTTTTTTTAATTGTTGCAAATTTATTACAAATACAAAACCTGAAAAATCACGTGTACAGAAGTATTTACAGTCTTTGCTCAATACTTTGTTGATGCACCTTTGGCAGCAATTACAGCCTCAAGTCTTTTTGAATGTGATGCCACAAGCTTGGCACACCTGTCATTGGGAGTTTTTGCCCATTCCTCTTTGCAGTACCTCTCAAGCTCTATCAGGTTGGATGGGTAGTGACGGTGTACAGCCATTTTCAGATCTCTCCAGAGATGTTCAATAGGATTTAGGTGTGGGCTCTGGCTGGGCCACGTAAGGACATTCACCGAGTTGTTGTGAAGCCACTGATATTTTGGCGGTGTGCTTTGGGTCATTGTCCTGCTGGAAGATGAACCGTCGCCCCAGTTTAAGGTCAAGAGCACTCTGAAGGAGGTTTTCATTCAGGATGTCTCTGTACATTGCTGCATTCATCTTTCCCTCTATCCTGACTAGTCTTCCAGTTCCTGCTGCTGAAAAACATCCCCACAGCATGATGCTGCCACCACCATGCTTCACTTTAGGGATGGTATTAACCTAGTAATGAGCCTATTTTTTTTCCCAAATGTAACGCCTGGCATTCACTGCAAAGAGTGAAATTTTAGTCTCATCAGACCAGGCGGGCTGCTATGTGCCCTTTACTAAGGACTGGCTTCCGTCTGGCCTCTCTACCATATAGGAGCTCAATTTAGAGCTTCACGGCAAAGGCTGTGAATACATTTTTTTATATGTTTATTAAACTTTTACAGATAAAGCAAAGTAATTTTACAGAGAAATTAAAACAAATATTATTTCCACCCCTCCTACTTTCTGAACAAGTAATAATAATAATAATAATGAAAAAAAATAAATAAAAAAAAAATAATAAAAAATAAAATAAATAAATAAATAAATAAATAATAAGAAAAAAAACATCTGTACAGAATACACCTATACCTTGATAACCCAATATTACAAAAAAGGCTGTGAATACTGATGTACATGTGATTTTTCAGGTTTTTTATTTGTAATAAATGTGCAACAATTTATTTTTGTCATTATGGGGTATTGTGTGTAGAATTTTGAGGAAATAAATGAATTTAATCCAATTTGGAATAAGGCTGTAACATAAAAATAATGTGAAAAAAGTGAAGAGCTATGAATACTTTCTATATACAATGTATATTTGTGTGTGTATCATTTTTGCATCAAATTACAAACAACTAATTACCGCTTGTGTGAGGTGTTTCTAATGCAATGTCTATGGGGGCGGGACAGCAAATTTGACATTATTCTCTCTTCTGGTTGCCGTTATCAGTGTCTCACAATTTTATTTTCCTTTTTCTGAAAGTCTTGACAACACCATGTAGTTTTTATTTTATTATTTCAGCAAATAGGGTTGTAAAATAATGATTGGTTGTACTCTCCCATTCATTGCACTCTAAGTTTACCCAACTATGACAACGTCTGCTTCTAAGAAACCCGGAAATGTGTAAAGGGTCCATTTAATATATTAGTTAAAGCTGTTTCTCACAGGTGAGGGCATCAGATTCTGAAAATTGGCCATATCCTGCCCGTTTATGATATGTAATATAAGTCTCAGAAGCAGCAAAAATATTTCTGTGAAGTTTCAGCTCAAGGTAGCTCATGTATCATTTATTATATCATGCTGTAAATGCCACACTTTGGTGAAAGTAAAATGAGCAAATGAGCTGCTGCACCCCATCCCCTTTTCCAGAAGAGGATGGAGCATACAGTACCTGCTTGGGGAGGTGAGGGGGATGTGTGGTGTGTGGAGTGTGGTGGTATTAACTGTACCATGAACCAGGTTTCAGTGGCGGCGATCGTATACTACCAAAGATGACGATCGGGCAAGGAGGTTTAAGTGTTGGAGACTGTGCCAAACGGTTAGGAGGGAATGAGGGTAATTATAGGAGTGGTAATGTTGGCAGTTATAGTAATGTTGGTAATTGTAGTAAGTTGTAGTAATGTTGGTAATTATAGGAGGGTAATGTTGGCAGGTATAGGGTGGAGCCTTTACAGCTTGTGTACTCTCGAAATAACACACAATGCATTTGCATGTATTGTCAAGCCTTGTCAATTTAAACTGTAGAGTTTTCCCCAGTCGCTTTGGTGCATTTCTTAAATCAGAAATGAAATAGGCAAAACTACTTGTTCAATCTCCACAGCATCTAGTCACTTTTACACATCATAGTTTCTTATTGTGTTGAAAAATGTATGTTTGCTCAATTCAATATGTGGTCTCTTACATTATCATGTTGCTCAAAATGTGTTATATAAGCCTGATCTCATGAGGAAATGGAACTATTTTATGTTTTGCCAATTAGGTGGCTAATTCATACCATTTAGTTGTATGAAAATGTGTTTTTTGAAAGGAAGCTTGGCACCAAAATACACCCCTAAACAAATGGGGGATGAGCAAATCCTACTAAATTGTAGTTATGAATTGCTGTGAGATATCGTTGGTTATATAGTTCTCTGTGCAGTTGTCTAACTCCTCAAAGCATCTAGTCCTTAGTTGTTCATGTACACTACCTGACAAAATTCTTGTCATCAATCCCAATTGTAAGAGCAACAAATAATAACTTCTAGTTGATCATTTGGAAAAGTGTCAGAAGGTAGATTTTTCCAATAAATCATCTGTTGAACTGCATCCCAATCATCACAAATACTGCAGAAGACCTATTGGAACCCGCATGGACCCAGGATTCTCACAGAAATCATTCAAGTTTGGTGAAAGAAAAATCATGGTTTGGGGTTACATTCAGTATGGGCGTGTACGAGAGATCTGCAGAGTGAATGGCAACATCAATAGCCTGAGGTATCAAGACATTTGTGCCGCCCATTACACTACAAACCACAGGAGAGGGCAAATCCTTCAGCAGGATAGCGCTTCTTCTCATACTTCAGCCTTTACATCAAAGTTCCTAAAAGCAAAGAAGGTCAAGGTGCTCCAGGATTGGCCAGCCCAATCACCAGACATTAACATCATTAAGCATGTCTGGTTTAAGATGGAAGCATTGAAGATAAATCCAAAGGATCCTAATGAACTCTGGGAGTCCTGCAAGAATGCTTTCTTTGCCATTCCAGATGAATTTATTAATAACTTATTTAAGTCATTGCAGAGATGTATGGATGCAGTCCTCCAAGCTCATGGGAGTCATAAACAATATTCATTCTTTTTCCACTGCACCATGACTTTATATTCTATACTGTACATTATTTATGTTAAGTGACAAGACTTTTGTCTAAGCAAAGTCAGACCTTACTGTCCTGATTTAATAATTAAAAACTAAGGCATGATTATATTTTATTTAGGTAAAATTAAATGTAGGTAAAACCGTAGAAGTCAAATTATTATTTGCTGTTCCTAAAACTTGAATAGGTGACAAGACTTTTGTCAGGTAGTGTTAGTCATTGAATGCAACATGGTTGATCTAGTTGACATAAACTGTCATGCTAAACATTTCTCAAGACTTTACATTTTGATGGCACTGATATCGACATAAATACTTTTGAGAGATGGATGAATTGATTTAATTCAAGTGACGTTGACTGTTTGTTCAAACAAATTATTTAAAATGAGCTGAACCAACACATTTCTTGAGTATTTTTTTTGTCCTACAACTTAATTGTTTTATGTTTAATCCACTTAAATTTGTAAAAATCATTAAGGTAACTTCATTCCTTCATGTTGTCCAAACAAAAATCGATTGTGTGGAACCCAGCATTTTTTACAGGATGGATGGATGGATGGATGGATGGATGGATAGACAGACAGACAGACAGACAGAAAGACAGACAGACAGACAGACAGACAGACAGACAGACAGACAGACAGACAGACAGACAGACAGACAGATAGACAGATAGACAGATAGATAGATAGATAGATAGATAGATAGATAGATAGATAGATAGATAGATAGAT
>CAIGQZ010010775.1:6857961-6868397 GCA_903798205.1 Danio tinwini
GATAGATAGATAGATAGATAGATAGATAGATAGATAGATAGATAGATTCTCCATATGTAGATCTTGGCAAACCCCAGTAATCATCTTAGTGAGCTGCATGGTAAATCAAGTCCTTCAATTTTTAATCCAGTCTTCCTGACACTCAAATGTGGCACTAATGATGGATGCCGGGTTTGTGTCCTCCTGCATTGTTATGGACCGTCGCAGCAGTCAGGCAACCCCTGAATCATTTATGGCCCTTCATGAACTCATAGTGAGATGTCTTTTTACAGTCCAATTGAGGCTGGCAGTGATACGCCTGACCCTCGGTCGACCCTGGCACAAATCTCTGCCTTCTGCACATTTTCCTGCAGGGCTCCAGTCGCCATCGGCTGTCACTGCGCGCCGAATCAGTCAGCTCCTGACAGCCGCTGTCCCATGACTTCATTATGTCTCTATCTGGCTCATGTTTGCCGTGACACGTCTATTGACACCCACATGCTTTTTTTTTTTTTTTGCTTTTTTTTTTCGCCCACCCCTCCACAATCGATAGGACAGACGGAGACGATGACAAATGGACTTTGAGAGGGAGATGATGTGGATGCATCCAGATGTCCACCCACTCCCCCCTGTCAGCATCTCCAGATGTCAGATAGGGGTGCGCTGCATTACTTTGTGGAGCAACTGCAGCACCTGAATCAGGTCGAACGGTCATGTGTGATTGCAGATGTGCAGTGATTGCATCATGCATACTGGATTCATGTCAGGGCTGAGAAAACACCCCGGGGTGTCAAACTGCGATGTAAATGCGAGTGAAAATGTGGCTTGCATTCAAAGTAAATTAGTAAAAGGGACTTTAGAGTGAGAGACTTTAGAATGAGAGACTGTTATGCAATAAATGGCCAATAACTATAATACAAAACGAGGGGCAGTCCGAGGAGACTGTATTGTCCCACTCCGAAAAAGTGCCTTTGGTCAGGGTGCCTTTTCAGTTACAGCTGCACAGGAGTGGAACTCTGTCCCTGGCAACATCAGAGAACTAACCTCTTACAATATGTTCAAGAAACATCTACAAAATCTGGTTTATAGAGCAGCAGACATGTCATCATTCCTATTAGCTTGACCCTACCCAGCATGTTACCACTTGTGCTTGCCATCTTAATGATTTGTTGTTTAAATGTGTTTTAACTATTTTTATCTCTATTACATAAGGTTGGTGTTTAATTTGTACATTTAGATTTTTTTTTATATCTACATAACCATATCTATTTTAGTGCTTCTTAACTATATGCTTGATTGATTGTATAAGTTTTGTATTGTTTTTTAGGTTGTCCAGGGACAACAGATGAAAAATAGCCTTCTGGCTAATTCTGGTGCATTTGCAGAAGTGCTAATTAATGTACACTGTCCCTGCCAAATAAACAAATACATTAAATTAAATAATAGATTTCAAAATAGATTACAAAAATGCTTTAAAAAATGTAGAAAGAAGTTTTTTTTAATGGAAAATTAAATGGTAATTGATTGCAACTTGCATTTAGACAAATACAACTAAATGAGCAGTTAAAAAATACATAATAAATAAAAACAGTAATAAAATGTGTACATTAGTGATACATTACATTATTACATTTGTTTACGTTTATTCCAAATAATTTCAATATCATTTTTAAATTATGCAGTATTTACATTTTTCAACCCTATTTGTTTGTAATTGTTTACCAATAGTTTTAATTTATCCATCAGTTAAATGTATGAAATATAATATTTGCAATTAATGAAATGTTACAATATTAATATGTTGAAGTCAATATTGAACAACATAATATTATTTATATACACTTTATTAGGTACACCTTACTAGTACAGGGTTGGACCCTTTTTTGTCTTCAGAACTGCCCTAATCCTTCGTGGCAAAGATTCATCAAGGTACTGGAAATATTCCTCAGAGATTTTGGTCCATATTGTCATGATGCAGTTGCTGCAGATTTGTCAGCTGCACATCCATGATGTGAATCTCCCATTTTATCACATCCCAAAGATGCTCTATTGGATTGAGGTCTGGTGACTGTGGAGGCCATTTGAGTACAGTGAACTCATTGTCATGTTCAAGAAATCAGTCTGAGATGATTCATGCTTTATGACATGAGTTATCCTGCTAAAAGTAGATATCAGAAGATATGTACACTGTGGTCATAAAGGGATAGACATGGCATTGACACAATGAATTAGTTGGTACTAATGGGCCCAAAGTGTGCCAAGAAAATATCCCCCACACCATTACACCACCACCACTAGCCTGAACCATTGATACAAGGCAGGATGGATCCATGTTTTCATGTTGACTCCAAATTCTGACCCTACCATCCAAATGTCACAGCAGAAATCGAGACTCATCAGACCAGACAATGTTTCTCCAATGTGTGGTTTAATGGAGCATCTTGGTGACTTTGATTTGTAATTACATTGAAATAGCATTTACTCATCTTGTAGAAGAGCTGGATGTCGCGTCTGTCCACTCAGGAAGACCACGGGAGCTTGAATAAATACTGAGATTTCATCATCTCTGAAGTAGCCATGGAAATGCAAAGGTCGTAAGCAAATATTTCAGAGGGTCCGCAAGGTTGGTAGTTCCCCTTCATAGGGAACTCCAACGTGTGTCTGTAAACAGACTTTTGGGAGTACTTCAGACGACCAATCGCTTCTGATGATAAGAAAATGGGCCAATGAAATGCCAATTGAATTGGCGGAGCTGAGCTCCACAGCTGTGGCTGATGAGCTCATCAGGGCTATATAAGCCAGCTGCTGAAGTCAGATCCTCAGAATTGTTGCTTCAGAGCCGATCGTGAGCTGAACAACTTCTGCTGAGCTGACTTCCAGAGAAGTGCGGAAGCAAGACGTGCGAGTGGCGGGCTGGGTTTCCCGTCCTCCGGGCGTTTCGCTGGTGATCTAAAAGAGATTTTCCTAAGAGAGCAACACAGTCAATCAACACGTCTTTTTCAAGACGCTGTTCTGACTGTGCGTTTCTGGATGCGGTGGTTCCTATCTCCGGATGATGGGCAAGGGTATCGCATGACAGGTCTGGGGGTCCAGCATGTCGGTGCGGTGCCCGCGGACAGCTTATGCTCTCACTGCGAGGGCGTGGTTGTTGCATTGCTGAGATCGCGGCTTCGGCCACCCCTGTTGCTCCCCGTGAAAGCGGTTAGCACGCGGGCAGATCTGAGGATCACAGTGGGGGTTTATCCGTCGCCTCCGGGCCCGCGGACCCCCCACTCCTCCACAGCGTGCCCCATCCAAGCTTCGGGCGGTTGTACGGTTCATCCCCCGGGATGCCCGCGCCTCCGCCTGATGACACCGGAGATCAAAGGTCCATCGCGACATCGGAGGGCGAGCTGTTATGCTCGGATGACAGACTGGGCTCGCTTCCATCCCACGGGGTGCAATGCGCAGTCACGGTTCTCGAATCAGATGTAACAGCTGCGCTTCCTGGGCTGCTTCGGCAGTGCGGCTGGAGATGGCTTGTCCCCCAGTCTCACCGCCGGACTGACTAGAGGGTGTGACGTGCGGGCTGTTCTAAGATTAATCTTCCAGCCCCCGTCCCCTTCTTCCCAGGGGCGCACAGTGAGCACACGCTGGCATAGAGGGCGTTTTTCTCTGCCCGGTTCACGTGTGTTTCCGCCTTCACCTCCTTTAAAGGCGAGGCGGCCAGTGGGTACGAAGCTATTTCCTCAGGTGGTGGCCGCCGCCACCTGGAGGGGTAAGCTGAGACCCCCGTCTAAGGCGGGTGGGTTATCTGTGTCTATCAAGGCCAGAGCCCACACCGCTGCGGGCCATGCCGCTTCTGCCGTGCCCCACGGCCTCCTGGCTGTGCTGCACAGGGGCGGTTCTTCCCCAGGCTTATGCGTAAGCATCTCACGGCGATCGACTACGCTCTCATGACATTCAAGTCGGCCGTCCGTGCCCTGGGGAAGACGATGGCCACATAGTGGTCCGGAAATGCCACCCTGGCTTGCCCTGTAGATATGCGCCGCGCTGACAAAGTACGCTTTCTTAGTGTGCCCATATCCCAGGCAGGCCTTCTCGGCGACACCATCGGGGATTTTACCCAGGAATCCTCAGTGGTGAAAGCAGCCGTGCGCGATGGAGCAGGTCATCTCTTGGTGGACTCTCCCCATCAGACCTGTCCGCGCTGGCTGCTCCTCGCCGAGTGCGCTCTTCCCGCCCACGGGGAGTTGACGCTCCCATCACAGGTCGCCGTTAAGTCCAATAACTGGACTGCGAAGCGAACCTGAGGCGGGCCACTTGGAGAGGAGGAGAACCGTTCTTTCCCCGGTGGAGGCCGGGGCTCCCCCGCGAATGCATAATGAGTAGTGATCCGAAAAGAGCGGCTTTTCCTCCCTCTGGGTGTGGAAGCCCAATTGCTGCCAGCATGGGACGCACTGCCTTCCAGCTCTCAGCTTTGGTGCATTTCGCCACAGGCTTGAGGGCGCCAGAGGATGAGCTCCTTTCTCGCACCTCCAGCCACTCCGCGGGATCCTGGGATAAAGGTAAGAGTCAATCTCTTATTTTCACCTCTTCCTCGGGACGCTCTGCTTCCCGGGAGGAGCACTCCCCATCCCGAAGCTGCCCCTCCGCGGGTACGTCAGCGATCGTTCCGGGTATGCTGCTAGTTAGCGGGCTCTGTCAGTCTGGTTAGCGCTGCTCAGCCCGCGCAGTAGCTCAGGGGGACGGTCAGACTCGGCTATGCGTTTCAATTCGCTGTTGGCCTCCCGAGTGCACGAGTGTGTATTTAAGCGATCATCGCTATGCCACTCCCTGTCTCGCGTGAGAAGATTATTATCCTCCTGGCGAAGGATATAATCAAGCCAGTCCTCCAGCCGAGATGACGAGCGGGTTACGCCCCCCTTCATCGTATCCAGAAAGCGGTGGGTTATACCAATCCTATCTGCGTGTTTTGATCTGTCATCTGTTCAGGATGTCTATCAAGATGCTCATGCAGAAACGCATCCCCCAGTGCGTCCGTCCGTGGGATTGGTTGCAGCTATAGACCTGAAGGACGCTCGCTCCATGTTTCGCTCTCTCCCTCCTTATACTGTGATTTTTCCGGTGTTCGACGGGGGGCCGAACAGGGTGGCAACAGTCCTCCCATTCGGGCTGTCCCTGTTTCCATGCGTGGAGGATGCCCTGTGCGTCTTTGGACTCGGTCTGCATCACGGTGCGCTCTTAGCGCGCTGGGCTAGCGCTGTCCTGTCTGATTAATTCGGCAGTTATATTGGTCTCACTGAAATTATTCAGAGGCTCCTGGGGCATATGACATTTGTAGCCGCTATCACGCTGCTCAATTGTTCATATGAGACTAATTCAGCGCTGGCTTCGCGATCGGGTCCCCAGATGGGCATGGCATGCGGAGAGGCACCGGGTTTACGTCACCACGCTGTGTCTCCGCACCTTCAGCCCCTGGATGGATCTTGCCTTCTACGGGCCTGAGTGCCCTTAGAACAAGTATCCAGTGATGCTGTCATCTTGACAGATGTTTCCAGTATGGGCTGGCGGGCTGTGTGTATCGAGCATGCAGCTGCAGGTTCGTAAAAACCGGACCCAGGTTGCATTGGCATTTCAACTGCCTGGAGCTGTTGGCATTGTTTTTCACTCTCCGCCGGTCACTACCGAAGCGGGTGGGGAAACGCGTGTTGGTTAGGACGGCCAGCACGGCTGCGATGGCATACATCAACCGTTCGGGCGGTGTTCGCCACCTCAGCATGTCTCAGTTCGCTCGCCATCCGCTCCTCTGGAGTCTTGCGGCTAAATAGCTGCGCGCCGTTCATATCCTGTACAAGCTCTCCATGCCAGCTACAAGCTCTCAGGACTGCTATGTTTCAGGAGAACGGAGACTCCACCCCGGCACGTCCCAGCTGTTATGGGCACGCTTCAGAGAAGCCCAGGTCATCCTGCTGTTTCTCCCGAGCGGCCCTTCGCTGGCTGCCTTTTCTGCTCCGCACAAAGGCGCTGGCTCTCAGCTGGCCCCGGGTTACGCAATATGCGTTCTTTCCCCAGTTAGCCTGCTCGCACAGACACTACTTACACTGTGCAAAGTTGGGGAGACGAGGAGCGGGTCTTGCTCGTTGCGCCTCTCTGGCCCAACCGGACCCGAGTTTTCAGAACTCACACTCCTCGTGATGGCCCTCCCTAATGAATTCCCCGGAAAAAGCACTTCCTTTTTCTGGGACGGGCACCCCCTGGCACCCGTGCAGGGCTCTGAAGCCTCTTTGGATGGTTTCCAGACAGAGCGCGGTGGACTTAGGTGACTTATCAGTGTGATAGTTAACACCGTCACTACAGGCTAGAGCGCCTTATTAGGTATGCCTATGTTCTGCAGTGGAGTCTATTCGTTGTGTGGGAATTCTCTCTGAGAAAACCCCCGGACATGCCAGATTAGTGTTGTGTTTTCTTCCTTCAGGATAGCTGGAGCGCTGGCTGTCTTCAGCCGATTTCTCAGAGGCGCGTGGCGCGTGATGATAATCCATCCCCGCCCCCTCTCTCACCCTCTTGGGATCTGTCTAGCCCTAGCAGTTATGATTAGGTCCGTTGAGCCACTCGATCAGTATATATACGTTCTGTCCCTTTAGGCAGCTCTGCTGATCGCGCTGGTATCAGGAGGGTTAAGATTCCGGTGGCATTTTCGGTCAGCGAATTGTGCCAGTAATTGGGCCGACCTACTCTCATGTTTAAATACCTGAGACCTCGGTTCACCTTGTGCCAAGGCTTCTACCACCCTCCTTTTTTTTATTAGGTGGTGAGCCTGCAAGCGCTGCCTGCGGAGGAGGCAGACTCAGCCTTTTCATTGCTATGTCCGCGCACTGCGCTTAACGTGACATGTAAGCATACGCAGCTCTTTTCTGTTATGATCAGCAGAAGGGAAGTGCTGTATTAAAATAGAGGTTGGTCCATTTTTTAATTTATGCCATCACCCTCGCTTCATGTGCCAGGGCGAGCTGTGTTCCCCGGGAAAGAGAGCACACTTAATAATAATAATAATATAATAAGCGGTGCCTCCTTTTCGACGTGAGTACACAGCGCCTCTTAACAGATCATGTCGAGCTGCTGGCTGGGCGACACCTAACACATTATCGAGATTATTTCTCGAGTGGAGTCACTTTCCTCCTGGTTACTGGTTACCCCAGTCAATCGAGAGGAAATTAAGCTCGGTGTCAATAAACGCTTGCTGCGCCAGGCTCCCTAACCCGGAGATGCGTGCGCATTTTCTATTCTACTAGTAAGTTTCCCTTTTCAGGCGAACCCTAGAGAATTCCTCCGAGGCCCCCAGCACCTGACTCAGCGGAGGAGTCGAGTGCTTGGCTCAGTGTGTAGTCTGGTACACCCATCTGGTCTACCCGCATACTGAGGTTCGGTGCCAGCTATGTGCATTCCCCTGTCTAGGTGATGCCATATGCATTATCCACCATGGTGTGTTCCCCCTATTCAGGCGGACCCATGTCTTCCCTAACCGCTAACCAGCTTATCATATGTAGCACTCCTCCTCAATAGGGCTAGTCCATATGCTCTCTTACCATCAAATCTCCCCCTCCGGGTAGCAGGTGGTCTCCGCAGCGTTCTCCCCCTTTGGGGACTGGCACGCTTTCCCAACGTACTGTCTTATCTCTAAAATCCCTAGTCTATATTAGCTAGGTAAAAGCTCAATTACGACCCCCGATCTAAATTGTATTATTCCCATGTAATGGTAATTTTTGGGCCTAGGGGACGTTGGAAGGTTGCGCTTTTGGTGATGTCAGTGCGCTTACGCATTGCTTGGCAAACTGCACATCAGGAGCGTGACAGGCTTAGCTGCTGTGGCGCTTTCCAGAACATCTCCCAAAAGTCTGTTTACAGACACACGTTGGAGTTCCCTATGAAGGGGAACGTCTGGTTACGTCCGTAACCCTCGTTCCCCGAATAAGGGAACGGAGACGTGTGTCTCCACTGCCACAGCACCTAAGTCTCCAGCTGGGAGCTGAGTGATCGGCTCTTCAGCGGGCAATTCTGAGGATCTGACTCCAGCAGCTGGCTTATATAGCCCTGATGAGCTCATCAGCCACAGCTGTGGAGCTCAGCTCCGCCAATTCAATTGGCATTTCATTGGCCCGTTTTCTTATCATCAGAAGCGATTGGTCGTCTGAAGTACTCCCAAAAGTCTGTTTACAGACACACGTCTCCGTTCCCTTATTCGGGGAACGAGGGTTACGGACGTAACCAGACGATATTTGGTGTCAAGAAAATGCGTTTGTACAAGAGCGTTATATCAGTGGTCAGTGAAGACGTCTGCTCAGAGGAACATTTTATTGCTCTTTCAGAGCTCAGGAGACTTTTATAACCCAGAAGTTCTCCGTTTAAAGAAAAAAAATAAACAAGTTGTGATAGACTTTTCTAAAAAAAACTTTTTTTTTTTTTTGCAGCGATGTAAATGTTAATTTTGCTGATCATTTCACCTAATGAGACCTCAGTGTATCTTTAGGATCTACAGATAATCATTTTGTTTAGTCTGTATATGTTTTTTGACTCCCCAAGCGAATCACCAATGCTGAAAACAATGATTGAAAGATGATTCCTTGAATTCACTTAAATTTTTAAAGACATTTTTAGCTGTGCACTGCAAACAAATATTTTTACATATATTTTTTGTCTTGTTTCTAGTCCAAATGTCTAAAAATTCCTAAATCAAAAAGCATTTTTTAGACAAGCCAAACATATTGTTTTGTTTTAAGAAATAATATGCTAAAATTAAGTGAGTTTAACCTTAAAACAAGCAAAGGAATCTGTCAATGGGCTAAGCTAAATAATATAGTTTTTCCTTTTGATGTAAGATTGTTTTGCTTGCCCTATTGGCAGATTATTTTGCTTGTTTTAAGGTAAAACTCACTTAATTTTGACATATTATTTCCTAAAACAAGACCATGTTTTGCTTGTCTAGAAAATGCTTCTTGATTTAAGAGGTTTTTCATATTTAGGCTAAAAACAAGACAAAAAATCTAAGTTAAAAGAGCACTTTTTGCAGTGAAACCATAATCATTGACTGCAAAACTTTCTGCAAAGTGGTTGTAAACTATTTATTTGGGCTGATTTTAAACAAACACGTTATAGGTTGATCATTACAGAGTTGAATTTGTTTGTTTAGATTCAACCCATGTAAATTGTTTGTAACCACTTTGCTAAAAGTTTTGCAGTGAATGACTATGGTTTTATCTAAAAAATTCTTTAATATTCTTCTAAACTAACAAAAAACAAAAAAGAATCACCTGCACCTTGGATGAATTGACGAAGGGTGTGTAAATGAACAGCAAATTTGATTTATTTTAGGGTCAGTGTGACTTTAACAGTGGCTAAGGCCTAGGGAGATGTTTTTATAAGCTCATAGCAGCGTTCGGCAGACACACACAATTAACAGACACGCTTCACAAAGGTTATCGCTGTCAAATTCTGCAACGCAAACAACAGACGGGATGTTCGGCTCAAATCAAGATTTCTCTCTCGTGAGTGAAGCGGATGCAGACATTTCTCAGATTAAACGTCTGCCTTGGTGCTGCGTGATTGTGTCACTGCAAATACCAGCCCAGGATGGTCAACTGCATGTCGCTTGTCTCCAAACACATATTAAAAGGGGTTTTCTCTTGACAAACCAACATTCAAAACTTTAGAAGAGCACTTAAAAAATATGTTTTTCTCGACTGCAACTCTTTAATGCAATAAAACCCACTGAAATATTTATTACATTATTTGCAGTTTTTCTCAGTCGCTTTGGTGCATTTCTCACAACACTGTTTACATTTGCACAACAGTTAATGCATTTCTCAAAACAATTAGTCATTTGTGCACATCATAGTAGCAGTTTCTCATTCCTTCTAACAAGTTGCAAATGTTTTTGGACATCCATCAATTGCGTTTATACAACTCTCTGCTGTTTGTAACATTATCATTTGCTTATGTCATGTCAGTCAAAATTAACTAAACTTGTGGATGCTGAATAGTCATTGCTTATTAAACTAATAGTCCTCATTTCATTACTTGCGTCATTACATACAAAAATATTGAACTAGTTGTCAAAATCTGTCAAGCTCATTTTATAAAACATTTAAAATCTATTTTACCTGAAAATGTCATCTAAATTAAACAATTTCATGAAGGATTTACAGACCTGTGTATGTTGTAGGTTCAGTTCCAATATGTGCTGCAGTATTGTTTACAGTTGTGCACAGCTCTACCCAAAGGAAGTTTATGTTTGTTGTAAATAAGGGTGTATTTATTACTTTGCACAATGCTGTGAATAAATTACAATTGTAAAGAGCAAAAGCAGTAAAAATATGAAACATACATATTCAGTGTCTTGTACTCGGACACCTCACTAAATGCAATAATTTCTAACTTTACTGTAGTTTTCAAATGGCTGTGCAAATAGTATATAGTGC
>CAIGQZ010010775.1:6876048-6897934 GCA_903798205.1 Danio tinwini
CACACACACACACACACACACACACACACACACACACACACACACACACACACACACACACTCTCAATAACACTTGAGTTAAATTCAATAACACTCTCACCAGTCCTTACTCCTTATTTGCCTCTAATACCCCAGTTTGCCACAGGGGCATGAATGAAATGTTTATGAGTAAATGTGAAACTGCTTAACTGCAGTTAAAGTCACCCAAAATTACAGGAAACTTTTACATGAAAGCACTTCACATAAACACCTTAATTATATTATTGTCTATTAAGGCAAATAACTAATTACAGATGTCCATGTAAGTGTAGTCAGTGGTGTCTTCGAAGTAAGTGAAAGATCCAGAAGGGCATCCTGCTGATTTGATTCAGAAGGGCACTTTTTTGTCTGACGGCTCAGACAAAACAGAGATTAACAGAGCAATGAAATCTTCACAGTATGTCTGATAATATTTTTTCTTCTGGAAAAAGTCTTATTTGCTTTATTTCGGCTGGAATAAAAGCAGTTTTTAAATTTTTAAGAACCATTTTAAGGTCAAAATTATTAGCCCCTTTAAGCAATTTTTTTCCAATAGTCTAAAGGACAAACCATCATTATACAATAACTTGCCTAATTACCCCAACCTGCCTAGTTAACCTAATTAACCTAGTTAAGCCTTTAAATGTCACTTTAAGCTGTATAGAAGTGCCTTGAAAAATATTTAGTAAAATATTATTTACTGTCATCATGTCAAAGATTAAAATAAATCAGTTATTAGAGGTAAGTTATTAAAACTATTATGATTGGAAATATGTTGAAAAAAATCAGTTTATTTTACTGCAATAAACAGAAATTGGGGAAAAAATAAACGGGGGGGGCTAATAATTCTGACTTCAACTGTGTATATGTGTGTGTGTGTGTGTGTGTGTGTGTGTGTGTGTGTGTGTGCGTGCGTGCATGTGTGCGTGTGTGTATGTAATTTCTTTCTTTATTTATTTTTTGTAAGCAACAAGTAATCATATTAGAAAGATTTTTAAGGGTCATGTGACACTAAGCATTTCAATAGGATCAATATTAGACATCGTCTGATTTAACATGTAATAATACCTCAGAATATTTCAGTGTTCCCTGCATTTATTAAATAAATAAATGTGAGATTCTTTCAAACACAGAAACGAATTATTCCCCATTTTGTCTATTTCCTCCAGAAAACACGAGTGTTGCTTCTCTTAGAAAATGTCACTAATTATCTTTTTCAGAAGAGTATTTTAGTTTTTTTTTTCCCCAGCAGTGTTTTGCTGGCAGGTATGACCCACAAAACATGCTGTTGCTTTGTTGTCCTTCGCTGCTTGTAGTATCTGATCTGTCAAAGACTTTTCCTGCCTTGTTTTCGTGTCTGCCTGTTGTTTATCTCATGTAAGAGCATGTATTAATATCCACAGAGGAGGAAATCGATGCGAGATTGGCCTTGAAGAGCAGCGGGAAAGTAACAGAAGATCCTGAGGCTCAATGCAGGCCACAAACCAGCAGTTTTGCATAAATACATAATAATAAATAATGGCAAGCGGTGCTGTTTGGCTGCTGTTACTGCGACTAAAGGCCACAAGTGCGCAGATGGAGAACACTAAACAGTAGAGAAATACACAGACAGTTCACTACATTACTATGAATGAGGAAAAACACCACATTATTACTCCTGACTCTTTATAGACTGACATTCGGTCAGGACCCTTTTTTTTTTTGCTTTGTGATGCTACGCACACCTCATTCGCCGTCATTTTGCGACAATGGTTTTGGTTATTCAAATTATTAACTGTGGCCTGCTTGAACAGACATGAATATGACATGTTCAGCTTAAATAAATGCCAATATTCAGTTCCTTGGTCCATAGATAGAAACTTGATCTCATTTAAAAGAAGACACTTGTCATTGTAGCCAAAGTGAAAATAGTTCAAAAAGTTCAGTAGAACAAAAGTTATGCATCTTTATGTTGTCTTTTTAGCCCAATATTTACAGAAAATCTAAGAAAAATATCAGAAACTAATTATATTCCAAATTTGAAGTTGATATCTCAAAGAATGAGCTTTCAGTGAAATGTTGTTTGGCCGCAGTACCAGACGTCACCACAAGTTGACAATCAGTTCGTATTGGTGGCCATACTGTATAAAGGCGCCCCCTATTTCTGTCTTATGTTTCGAGGAATATGAACCAAAATATGATCAAAAGTTATGTGACTGGTAAGGTCAGATTTAGTTGGTAATCTTTAATATAATTTAAGCGTGAGCTCAGTGAGCAGCTTTTGATATTTTATAACTCCCCATTCATTTAGATAGGACTGGGGCTGTATCCAAAAACAGCCACTGTTTCAGTTCAATTCATCTTTATTTGTATAGCGCTTATACAATGTAGATTGTGTCAAAGCAGCTTCACATAGAAGATTACAGTAAATTAAAACAGTGTCAGTTCAGTTTTCAGAGTTTAAGTTCAGTTCAGTTTAGCTCAGTTCAGTGTGGGTTAATAATCACTACTGAGAGTCCAAACACTGTGGAGCAATTCCATTGATGCGCAGCTCTACAGATCCTGAACCATGCAAGCCAGTGGTGACAGCGGCGAGGAAAAAACTTCACCAATTGGCGAAAGTGAAGATTTAAAAAACCTTGAGAGAAACCAGGCTCAGTTGGGCACAACAATTTTTCCTATGGCCAAACGTCTTGTGCAGAGCTGCAGTCTAGGCGCAGGAAGGTGGACCTTAGCGAGAAGGTGGACCTCAGCGAAGACTCATCTGTCCTTGGAGCATCACAGGAATCAGTCTCATACTCTCACTCCACTATGACCACCACCGCAGCTGCTCAGGATACGGCCTGGTCCGGGATTATGAAGACCTTGGGATCATCTCGTCGCTGGATTGGATTGCATCAGAGGCGCTGCATAGTCTGAGGGCCTCGGGATGAGTACCCCCAAGTGGAAATAGAGAATAAAGAAATAATTAGCGTAGCTGCTCTTCATAGTGTATATAAACAAGAAGCAAAATCCTGTGTGGGGCACATCATGCATCATACAGCTAAGTGATGCACTGAGTGTATGCTTTGCTAAAAAGATAGGTCTTTAATCTAGTTTTGAAATGCGAGTGTGTGTCTGAGCCTCGGACATTATCAGGAAGGCCATTCCAGAGTTTAGGGGCCATAAATGAGAAGGCTCAATCTCCTTTACACGACTTTGCTATTCTAGGTACTACCAGAAGCCCTAAGTTTTGAGATCTTAAAGAGTGAGTTGGATTGTACCGAGACAGAAGGTTGGTTACATAAACAGGAGCTCAATTTTTAAAAGTAAATTTTTATAGGTAAGAAGCAGTAATATATATTTAATACGGAAATTAACAGGCAACCAGTGTAGGGAGGAAAAAGAAAAAGGGGTGATATGATCATATTTTCTAGACCTGGTAAGAACTCTGGCAGCTGTAGTTTGTACTAGCTGAAGTTTGTTAATAGAGGATGCTGGGCAACTAGCGAACAGAGCATTACAGTAATCCAGCCTTGAAGTCATAAAAGCATGGACTAGCTTTTCTGCATCTGAGATGGATAGCATACTTCGTAACTTTGCAATATTTCTCAGATAAAAAAAAGCAGTTTTTGTGACATGGGATATATGATTTTCAGAAGTTAAATTGCTGTCTAATAAGACGCCCAGATCTTTTTTAGTAGAGTTATATTAGTTTCCTCTTGACAATCATGTTTATGACAGATTTATGACTAAGTCACTATTATAAAACTGCAATAAAAGCAATAAAAAAGCAATAAAACTGATTCTGATAATAATAGCAGGTTTGGCATCCTGTCCTGGGACAGAACCCTGGGCTCGAAGATAATTGAGCCCAGGGCTCCTGCTTGATCAATTAGCATGTAAGGGGGTCCGAGATCAGGTAGGTCTTGAAAGCTCCCCCTGGTCAGAATCAGAATCAGTTTTATTGCCAAGTGTGCTTCACACACACAAGGAATTTGTTTTGGCAACAGAAGCTTCCAGTGTACATAAAGTGACGAGTGACAACACAAAATTAAATACAAGAAAAGAAAAGGCAATAAACATTAAACAGAGATGCAGTTAGTCAAAAAGATCTGGATGTTGAGTTGTATGTACAGATATGTTGTAAATATACAGGTTATAAGGTGCTGTGTACAAGTGCGTATGAGGAAGTATTGCACGTTTTTTGCACAGTAGGGAAATATTTAACTGTTCATGAGGTAGATGGCCTAAGGAAAGAAACTTTTCCTGTGTCTGGCTGTTTTTGTGCTTGGTGCTCTGTAGCGCCGACCAGACGGTAACAGTTGGAACAGGTAGTGTGCTGGCTGTGAGTCGTCCAGAGTGATTTTAAGAGCCCTTTTACTCACTCTGGAAGAGTACAGTTCTTGAAGTGTAGGAAGGGTAGTGCCAGTGATTCCTTCAGCAGTCCGAACTATTCGCTGTAGTCTACGGAGGTCTGTTTTGGCAGCTGAGCTGAACCAGACGGTGATTGAAGTGCAGAGGATGGATTGGATGACAGCTGAGTAGAACTGTACGAGCAGCTCCTGTGGCAGGTTGAACTTCCTCAGCTGACGAAGGAAGTACAGTCAAGGAGGATAAGGAAGAGATAGGGTGGAAATGGGATTCTCCCAAAACAAAGATAAAGCAGTTGGGTAAAATCAGTCTATTTATTGTAGATTTAGATCAGAGATAACCCAACCTAGGGCTGCAGGCCAAAGTTAGCCCAACCTTTGATTTGACCCGCCAACCATCTGATAAGAGGAGATGGTCTTTAAGAATGCCTTTAACAGAGATCGTCATTTCAAATTTAGCATAACCTTTTTTTGTACAAAAAAGCAATGTGAAATGTTTAAATAAATGTTGTGCATAAATCAGATTTTTAAAAATGTAAACACTGTCACTCGAAGACAGATTCCTCTCGAAATTAGTTTATAAAATTTCACAAAATCAGTTAAAACAATACAATTCTTAAGTTTTTTTGTTGGGTCAGCTTAATTTTTTTATTTTTAATCCACTTATATTTGTTAAAAAGATTAAGATAACTTAATTGGGTCACACTTTATTTTGATGGTCCGTTTGTTGAATTTAAGTTACATTGCATCTAAATGCCAACAAATTATCATTAGATTATAAGTAGACTGAACAAGCAGTATCAACAGATATTAAGCAGACAGTCTACTAATACTCACATTGACAATCAAAATAAAGTACTACCCTTAATTGATTTGTGTTGGGACAACATGAAGGAATTTTGTGGATCCCTGCATGCTTTTTTACAGTGTATGACAAAACAGGAAATAATTGACAATATTTTTTTTGTTTTAAATTTGGAATAATTGTTATCATACCTTTATAGAATATAATACATGCTAGCATTTTTCTCAAAGTACACTGAAAAAAATCATTCAGAGATGATTCCTTGGATTTACTCATTTTTTTTTACGTTAAGTGGCTGTAAACAATTTATTTGGGCTGAATTTAAACAAACAAATTAAGTAGAATTTTATCAAATTTAATTTGTTTGTTTAAATTCAACACAAATAAATTGTTTGCAACAGTTTTGCAGACATCATTTTTTTCAGTGTAGTTCCAGAGAAATCCCAAAAAATGTGGTCTCTTAATTTTTTTTCTTAAAAGCTTTTCATTTGTTACATTTAATTGCTGTCCCACTAATTGAGATTGATTTATTAACAACACTCAGTTTTTAGAAACACAATAATGAGGGTCTGATTAAGCTATGAATTTTATACTCTGTTGCCCTTTTTTAATAGTTTCAATTAGGGATGATCATAAATGACCAGTTCTGCATGACCGACTATAAAATTTGACAGATTAATGCAATCAGTTAAACACGACATAAGAAATAAATAATTAATCTTCTTTTTAAAATATTTTGCAAGCATTTTTTTTTAAATATGTGCGCGCATATGGGTCTCTGTGTGTGTTTAAAGCTGCTAGCACAACACTATATGATTTCAATACCTCAATACAAGGGGTGACAAGGGGTGAAATGGTACCTCAGTGGTTAGCACTGTCACCTCACAGCAAGAAGGTCACTGGTTTGAGCCCCGGCTGGGCCAGATGGCATTTCTGTGTGGACTTTGCATGTTCTCCCCATGTTGGCGTGGGTTTCCCCTGGGTGCTCCGGTTTCCACCACAGTCCAAACACATGCGCAATGTGTTAATGAGTGTGTATGGGTGTTTTCCAGTGCTAGGTTGTGGCTGGAAGGGCATCCGCTGTGTTAAACATATGCTGGAATACTTGGCGGTTCATTCCGCTGTGGCGACCCCTAATAAATAAGGAACTAAGCCAAAGGAAAATTAATGAATGAACCTCAGTAAAGGAAAAAAAAAAGCTCTGGTATTAAAAACAGCTCAATCTACTGCAGTTAAATGTACTTGATTTAGTTAGTTCTTTTGTAATATTGTTCTCCTGTTTATCTTTGTTGGTAGTAGATAAAACTCTGGTGGTGGACGGCTTCATCCACACTGATCAGCATTTCCAGTTTTTTTTCTGCTCCAGGCTCATGATATGAATCTTTAAGTTCATTTGCAACTCAAAATAAAATATTTATTCATGCCTGATTATTTGCATTGCATAAAAAAACTGCTTAAACCGCATAAAACCCTCTCATGAATAACGAGGGATTTCTGAACGTTATTAAGGAAATGCTGGCCACATTCATCATGATATTAATCTTACGCACGGCAGTGCATATGTAAACATTTTAAAGCAGCTCTCGTGCACATTGCTGTAAAAAGTGAAATCCCGTTGAAATAATAATGGGCAGATTTATAAGTATCTTAATGGAAATCTAAATTCACAATAAGATCTCTATTATAATAAAGTAACATCTTTTTGAGTGTGTATTGTGTTTATTTTGGTTTTTGTTCATGATCTGCAATTTTTTTTAATTGTGTTTTATTTAGAGGATGCTGTAATGCATCACTGCTTATAAGGCCATTTATTTATTTATTTATTTATTTATTTATTTTTCTTTAGCTTAGTCCCTTTATTCATAAGGGGTCGCCACAGTGGAATGAACCGCCAACTATTCTAGGATATGTTTTACGCAGCGGATGCCCTTCCGGCTGCAACCCAGTACTGGGAAACATCCCTATACACTCATTCACAAACATACACTACGGCCAATTTAGTTTATTTAATTCACCTATAGCGCACGCTGTGGTGAAAACCGGAGCACCCGGAGGAAACTCATGCCAGCATGGGGAGAACATGCAAACTCCACATAGAGAAGCCATCTGATCCAGTCGAGACTCGAACCAGTGACCTTCTTGCTGTGAGATGTCAGTGCTAACCACTGAGCCACTGTCACCCTTTTTATTTCTTTATTTACATTATTAATTGATTTATTTCTTTATTTATTTATTTACACAATTTATTTATCTATTCATGTTATTTTGAAAATATGTTCTCGTAGTGTTTACATGTAAACCTATTTGAATTTGGTAAATAAATGTACTTCTGTTAAAATGTATTAGATGATCTCATTTTTAAACTTTATTTGTAATCTTTTGTTGTGTTGTAGTTTAGTTTTTTGTATTTGTCTGTTTATTTTTTGTTCAGTTTCTGTTAATTTAGAACTTTAACTTAAAAATGTAAAACAATATGAAAATTGTCTGCAACTTAATTACATAAGATTACGACTTGTTTGTATTTATATTAATGCTTATTTTTATTTAGATATTTAAATTAAATTTTATTTAAATTTGACTTCTATTAATGTTTAGAATTACAAATAGTGTAAAGATAAAAATGTAATTAGGTTACTATTTACTGTACATTACTATTACTATAAAAACTATTTGAATTTGCAAAATAAATATTGTGTACTTCTTTTAAAATGTAATTAGATTATATTTGTTTATTTTCTCTTTATGTTTAAACTTTATTATAAGTTTAGTTATTATTTTTGTTTTTGTCTGTTTGTTTTTTTTGTTTAGTTTCTGTTATTTTAGAACGTTAGAAAGTTAAAAATGTAAGACAAAATGAAAAATGTCCACAGCTACATTTAATTAATTTATTTAGAAAATATTTCTTCTATTAATGTTTAGATGTAAAACTATTTGAATTAGCAAAGTAAATATAGTGTACTTCTGTTAAAATTTTATTTGTTAACTTTTGTTGTTTTGTAGTTTAGTTATTATTATTGTATTTGTCTGTTTATTTTTTTAAGTTTAGGTTCATTTATTTTTTGAAATTTTACTTAAAAATGTACAAAAAAAAGAAAAATGTCAGCAACTAAATTAAATAAAATCAAAACTTTTTAAAATTGATTTATTTTAATGTTATTTTTTTTTCAAATTTGCCCATATTTATTATATTAATGTTTAGATTACTGTTTATTATACATTACAATTACAAAAAAATAATTAAATTAGTAAAATAAATATTGTGTACTTCTGTTAATTTTATAAGATTTTCTTTTTTATATTTTCTTTTTTGTTTTTGTAGTTTAGTGATTATTTTTTATTTTATTATTTGTTTATTTATTACGTTTAGGTTCAGTTATTTATTTTTGAACTTCTTCTTAAAAATGTAAAACAAAATAAAATTAAGTATTTAACTCCTTTTTTATTTTGTTTGCTTATTTTCATTCGTTCATTTGTTGGTTGGTTGGTGGGTTCGTTCATTCATTTATTCGTTTGTTTGTTTGTTTATTTCTTTTGTTTATTTATTTATTGTCCATTTCAGGTAATTATTTTTTTCTTTAATAGATTAAGTTTGAGTTAACAACACTAATTCTCTTTGCTTTATATATTCCAGGATTTAAAAAAAATTATATTTATCTGAGATAATATGATTTATTTTCTTTCGCAGATTTAGTTTAAGTACACAATAACAACCCTCATTCTCTTTGCTTGTTTTTTTTATTTCAAGTAATATAATTAATTCTCTCTCTCTCTCTCTCTCTCTCTCTCTCTCTCTCTCTCTCTCTCTCTCTCTCTCTCTCTCTCTCTCTCTCTCTCTCTCTCTCAATCGGTTCAGAGACTTCTTTATTCCACAAAATGTATTCCTTGGGTGTTACTTGGGCTAAAAGTATTAAGATCCCTTTGTAGGGTAGAGCTTGATAAACAATTGTTTTTGATGTCATCTTTTAATAATATTGTTATTTTAGATGCAATTTTTTGTAGATCTGTTTTAAAATCATGGGATGTATTCAGAGTTTACAGGACTGAAAATGATCATTATGGATTGAATGAACCTTTGTTTTATAATCAATTTTTAAGAACAGTGTGTTTATCTAATAAATACTGTAGTATAGTTAAGTTATGTATGAAGAAAGGAGTCACTAAAGTGGAACACTTGATTAAATACAAAATAATAGAGGTCAGCTGAAGATATTGCCAGACAGGTGGAGGTAAAGTCTGTGAGAGTGATAGAGCAGTTGTTTAAAGGCCTGAAAGCTGTTTTCCCTCCTACATTTTTACGATTTTGTATTTGTTCTTTAAAGAGTGGTTTCATGCAGCTACCTTTTCCTAACTTGAGTGTATCACCTGAAGTATGCCCTAAGGACAGTCAGAGTAGAAAATTGTTGAATTTGGAGCGATTAAAGGGGCTAAATTTCCAAATAATAGGAAAAAGGGAGATTGTAATGAAGTTACGGCCACCTGGCCGCCGGGAAGAAGGAGGCGAAGAACCGACGCTGTTTAAATATTTATTTATAAAAGGGATTGAAGGCACGCCCCCTCGCCACAGAGATGTATCAAGTTTAAAAACCTCTTATTTTAAAGACCTTAATGAAAGATGTGACACAAAATGGAGGGGAAAACTGTCTATTGCAGAGTATATTCATCCGTCTTGGAGGCTCTTTTATAAAAGTCCCCTTCCAAAACGTTCAGGTGATTTACAGTGGAGAATATTGCATTGTGTGTTAGCAACAAATAGCTTTGTCTCCAAACTTAATTCAAATATTTCACCTTCTTGTTATTTCTGTAATTGTCAGGAAACTGTTTTTCACGTTTTTGTGGAATGTTCAAGGTTGACGCCACTATTCACAATGCTTGAAAGGATTATTAGAGGACTGGGTTTTAGGTTTAATAAAACAGCTTTTGTTTATGGCGTTAAATATTCCAAGGAAAATAAGGAACGGTGTACCTTCTTTAATTTTATGGTTGGTCAAGCAAAATTAGCCATTTAGAAGACCTGTAGATTTGCTCTTAAAGAAAGGATTGTAAATGTTGTCAGTTTGTTCACAGCACTAGTTGTATCAAGAATAAGGGTGGAATATACATTTTTTAAAATGACAGGAAACATGGATGTTTTTTGTGTAAATGGTGTGTGAACTGTAATGGTTAGCCTTTTATATCCTGTGAAAATGACTCATTATTATTTGATTGGTGATTAAGCTTAATTGTTTTTATTGTAATGTTGTAATTGTGTAATTTAATGGTTTATTAAAGATTTTCTAACATCCCCCCCCCCCTCTCTCTCTCTCCTGCAGTGGGATGCGATTAACGAAATGGACGAGTACTTCAGCCCCATTCACACATACCAGGTGTGCAATGTGATGAGCCCCAGTCAGAACAACTGGCTGCGCACCAATTGGATCCAGCGGGATGGTGCACGGCGGATCTACATCGAGATGAAGTTCACATTGCGCGACTGCAACAGCATGCCGGGTGTCCTCGGCACCTGCAAAGAGACCTTCAACCTTTACTACTACGAAACAGACCGAGATGTGGGCACTAGCATCTGGGAGAGCCAATTTTCCAAAATCGACACCATTGCTGCAGACGAGAGTTTTACCAATGTGGATCTGGGAGTGCGGAGACTCAAACTCAACACTGAGATCCGTGGCGTCGGGCCGCTTGGAAAACGCGGCTTCTACTTGGCCTTCCAGGATATCGGAGCATGCATCGCCATCGTGTCGGTGCGGGTGTATTATAAACGCTGCACGGGAATGGCGCGCAAACTGGCCATCTTCACTGATGTGGTGACGGGCGCAGATTCGTCCTCATTGGTGGAGGTTCGGGGTCAGTGTGTGGACCACGCCGAGGAAAGAGACACACCCAAGATGTACTGCAGTGCTGAGGGCGAGTGGCTCGTTCCTATTGGACGATGCGTGTGCAGCGCTGGCTTCGAAGAACATAGGGACAACTGCATTGGTGAGTCTAGCACAATTTTTTTTTTAAGGATGTTTTTAACTTTATTAGGATAGGAAAGTATTGACTAAAGCAGTGTTTCACCAACCCGGTTCCTGGAGGCACACCAGCAGTACACTATCTGACAAAAGTTTTAGGAAAAACAAATAATAACTTGACTTCTACTTGATCAAACGGTATCAGATATGGCTTATATGAAGGTTAAATGTCTTTAGATTACACTTATTTTACCAAAATAAAATATGATCATGCCTTGATTTTTTATTATTTTCTTAGGACAGTAAGTTCTGACTTTGCTTAGACAAAAGTCTTGTCACTTAACAGAAATAATGTACAGTATAGAATATAAAGTCATGGTGCAGTGGATAAAGAATTAATATTCTGTATGACTTCCATGAGCTTGGAGGACTGCATCTATACATCTCTACAATTACTCAAATCACTTATTAATAAAGCCATCTGGAATGGCAAAGAAAGTGTTCTTGCAGGACTCCCAGAGTTAATCAAGATCCTTTGGATTCATCTTCAATGCCTCCTCCTTCATCTTACCCCAAACATGCTCAATAATGTTCATGTCTGGTGACTGGGCTGGCCAATCCTTGATGACCTTTGCTTTCAGGAATTTTGGCTGAAGTATGAGGAGCGCTATCCTGCTGAAGAATTTGCCCTGTCCTATGGTTTGTAATGTAATGGGCAGCACAAATGTCTTGATACCTCAGGCTGTTGATGTTGCCATCCACTCTGTAGATCTTTTGCACAGCCCTATACTGAATGTAACCCCAAATCATGATTTTTCCAACACCAAACTTGACTGATTTTTGTGAGAATCTTTGAGGGTTTTCTTCAGTATTTGTAATATTTGGGATGCAGCTCAACAGATGATTCATCAGAAAAATCGACCTTCTGCCACTTTTCCAAATAATCAACAAGAAGTCAAGTTATTATTTGTTGCTCTTACAACTTGGATCGACGATAATACTTTTTTCAGGTAGTGTACATATTGTGGATGTCTCCATTATCTGACCCATAACCTTCACGTTTTGGAGCCTCTTATAATCTTCTGATGAGTTGATTCAGGTGTGTTTGATTAGTGATTTATTTATTTTTTGAGAGGGGAGTGAAGTGTGTTTCTACACGTGGTTTGTCAAGCCCACTCACCTGTGTGAAGCACACTTCATAAATGCATTTTTAGAGATCTTTAGCTTCATTTCTAAACAAACTGATCACACAAAATCTGCAAAAACTCATGTCTGGTCTGAGCCCCTCTATAGCGATCGCCAATTGCGCCTTTACTAGAAGGTGGGGCTTCATTCCCCATATTGACCATTACACTTTTTCCCATTCAAAACTATACGAGTAACACATCTTGTGTATTCTATAGTCTTTGGTCTAGCACATTTTTAATTTATTAGCTGTTTTTATCTTTATTAGGATCGTACAGTAGTTAGACAGAAAGTGAAGTTGGAGAAAATAAATATTAAATAAATATTATGGTTGTGTCTGTCGACTTTTGTTGTTGAAAACAACATGACTTGTATTGACATTTTAGTCATTTGAAATAATATAATGGATAAGAAACGGTATATAGAGAATTAAATCTGTAAAATACTCAGCAAGCACAAGTTATTGAAACGCTCCAAACTACTTAAAAAGCAAACAACTGTGCACAATTCACTGCTTGTGAGATTGCTGTAACGTTACTGTCTTTCACTGACACTTAAAAGCAGAAATAAATTGCGGAAAATATATAATACAAACATAATCTCAAAATATATATATATATATTTTTTATTTTATATATTTTGTTTAATTGTATTTATTTTTAATTGATTTGATTTTGTTTTATTTTATAGCCTTATTAGTTTTTCCACATTATGTGAACACCCCCTTTTTATTTTACTTTATTTTATTTTAATTTTTTTTATTATTGTATTTTATTTCGATGAAAAACAAATATTGTACACTTCTACATAAGTCGGGATAGCTGAAGCAATATAAATTTTTCCACATTATGTGAACACCCCCTTAATTTTATTTTATTATTTTATTTTATTTATTTATTTATTTTTATTAAATTTAATTTCATTTAATTTCATTTCATTAAAATTTATTTTATTTAATTTTATTAAATAAAAAACACTTTTAGTTTATCCACATTATGTGAACGCCCCCTTAATTTTAATTTTATTTAATTTTATTTTTTAATTTCATTTCATTTCATTTCATAAAAATGTATTTTATTTTATTTTAATTATTTTATTTTACTTCGATAAAAAAAACGCTTTTAGTTTTTCCACATTATGTGAACGCCCCCTTAATTTTATTTCATTTAATTTCATTAAAATTTATTTTATTTTATTTTATTTTTAAATTTAATTTAATTTAATTTAATTATTTTTTTATTATTTTATGTTATTTTAATTATTTTATTTTACTTTGATAAAAAATGCTATTAGTTTTTCCACATTATGTGAACGCCCCCTTAATTTAATTTTTTATTTTATTTTATTTTATTTTATTTTATTTTAGTTTAGTTTATTTTGTTTTGTTTTGTTTTGTTTTGTTTTGTTTTTTGTTTTTTTTATTTATTTATTTTTTCTTATTATTATTTTATTTTTTATATTTTATGTCTCCTATTATTGTTTAGATATAAAAACATATTGTACCCTTCTACACAAGTCAGGATAGCTGAGGCACTATTAGTTTTTCCACATTATGTGAATGCCCCCTTGATGGGCTAAACATTACTATCTCCAGCTGATTGCCAAGTCATGGGCTGAGTGATTTCTTTTCTGAATTTTTTTGCCAAAAAGCCAGATAAATGTTGTGCTATAAATGACAGAAATAATCTAAGATTTAAACAAGATTACGTTGTATTATTAACATATATAAAAGGTGATATTTTGATAATTCATTTAATGGGTTAAATTCCAAGTGTTAAAAGTTATGCTGATCATTATTGAATATGTCATTTTTACTGTACATTAGATACGTGTTAAACTATTTAAAAATGCTGCTAACTTTATACATACATTTCGCCATCTTAGTCTTGCACTTCTCCATGCACTGCTATGATCAGCAGCCACCGACTGTATATTCCACAGGATAGATGACTAAATGCTGCAGAATTGGTATTAATTCAATTCCCCTCGTGTTGCCAGTACGGCAACGCACTCTGTTTTGAACGTATTACTCAAACCGTCACAAACTCATACGATGTCAGGTAATTTTCTGCTTGATCTGCGGCTAATAGCGCTCACTGCAATCCATTTCTTTTGCTCTGACTCCTTCCTAAAGTGCTGCGGCTGTCTGCTCGAGTCAGTAAAGGTTAAGTGTCTGAGCCGCAGTGGTGTCCAAACTGGGTCGCTGTGCTAATTCTCTCTGTGAACACGGCCTCTTCTAGTCACGCACATCTCGGGGACGCTGCTGTTGGACAATTCCAGAAATAAAAAGCTTAGTTTACCACTCGGGAGGCCTCAGGCGTAGACCATAGTGGAAGGATTGCATGTCGTCGCAATAGAAAATGTCAAAAGGCTTCACCTTTTCTTTAACCGAGGAACTCAAAGCAAGACCCTGCAGGCAAAAATATTTTTTTTTTCATGCACATTCAGTCTGACTTAAAGAAAGCATCCAGAATGCACTTTTAAGTCTTTCTTTTGTCACACTTTATCAGGCTGTGTCTGTAGATTTGAATTGTAATACATATTTATAAAGGCTGTTTCCCAAAAAAAAGAGGCAAAATTGTATGAAAATCTGCAACACTTAAATTAAACTTCACAGTTTTATTCATGTCTGTATTCTGAGGGTTTGTTGTTTTTTTTTTACAGAGGGTTATGTTTATTCATAATTTAAAGGATTACAAACATTTTATCAAAAGCAGTGTAAATGTGTGTAAATGTGGCTGATTTCAGTATTTTGTGATTTGTATTTTTTAATATGTATATTTTCATACTAAATGTTGAACCTGACTTCATCTAATATATGAATGTATTGTACTTGAATGTAATGTATGCAAATTACTGCATATTTAATGGAACGATGGCTCGTTTGCATCATGAAACGTATAATTTTAGAAAACTTGCATTACAAAATGTTCGCGATTCTTATAGGGATATTTTACCCACAATGTTAAATTTATATATATATATATATGTGTGTGTGTGTGTGTGTGTGTGTGTGTGTGTGTGTGTGTGTGTGTGTGTGTGTGTGTGTGTATACAGTATATATATACAGTTGAAGTCAGTATTATTAGCCCCCCTTAGAATTTTCTTTTCTTTTTTAAATATTTCCCAAATGATGTTTAACAGAGCAAGGACATTTTCACAGTATGTCTGATAATATTTTTTTCTTTCAGAAAAAGTCTATTTGTTTTATTTCGGCAAAAAAAACAAACTGTTTTTTAAAACCATTTTAAGGTAAAAATTATTAGCCCCTTTTTTTTTGCGATAGTCTACAGAACAAACCATCATTATACAATAACTTGCCTAAGTACCCTAACCTTCCTAGTTAACCTAATTAACCTAGTTAAGCCTTTAAATGTCACTATAAGCTGTATAGAAGTGTCTTGAAAAAAATCTAGTAAAATATTATTTAATGTCATGATAGCAAAGGTAAAATAAATCAGTTATTAGAGATGAGTTATTAAAACTATTATGTTTAGAAATGTGTTGACAAAATCTTCTCTCCATTTATGAGAAATTGGGGAAAAAAACAAGGGGGCATATATATATGTATATATATGAAGGGAGTATTCTTCAAAAACAATATATACATACATATAATTTTATATATGTACAGTTGCAATCAGAATTATTCAACCCCCTGAATTATTAGCCTCCTGTTTATTTTTTTCCCCAATTTCTGTTTAACAGAAATTCTTTTTCAACACATTTCTAAACATAATAGTTTTAATAACTCATCTCTAATAACTGATTTATTTTATCTTTGACATGATGACAGTAAATAATATTTGACTAGATATTTTTCAAGACACTTCTATACAGCTTAAAGTGACATTTAAAGGCTTGACTAGGTTAATTAGGTTAACTAGGCAGGTTAGGGTAATTAGGCAAGTTATTGTATAATGATGGTTTGTTCTGTAGACTATGGAAAAAATAAATAGCTTAAAGGGGTTAATAATTTTGACCTTAAAATGGGTTTTAAAAATTAAAAACTGCTTTTATTCAAGCCAAAATAAAACAAATAAGACTTTCTCCAGAAGAAAAAAATATTATCAGACATACTGTAAAAAAATTCCCTGTTCTGTTAAACATCATTTGGGAAATATTTAAAAAAGAAAAAAAATCAAAGGGGGTTTAATAATTCTGTTTGCAACTGTATATGTATATATCGTTTTTGAAGAATTCCCCTTCCACCTTACCTCCCCCTTTTCCTCCTGTTTCAGTGGGAGCTCTCGAGAACTACCTGATCTCGTACCCCTTTATATGCTCATCGACCAGGCGGGAGCCCTGGGCTCAATGATCTCAGGGTTTTCTCCCAGGACAGCATGCCAAACCTGCTATTAATATAAAGCAATATCAAAGTGTAAACTCTTGAATACATTTTTTCTTATTTTTGTCCAAATAAAGAATTTCTATATAAAGAAGCGTTTTATAAAAATGTTTAAAAATATATATTATTTTCAGAAATAATAAGTCAAAAATAAGTTTTTCATTAAAACAAGCTAAATAACCTGCAATTAAAGTTAGAAAAATTATGGTGTTTTAAAACCAAAAACAAGATCTTTTTTTTTACTCCCGCCACTGGCAGGTTATTTTGCTTGTTTTAAAGGAAAAACTCACTAATTTTGACAGATTATTTATGAAAATAAAACAGATCTTTGCACTAGAAACCAAGCAAAAACTCATAATAGGAAAAAGCATTTATTTGCAGTGTATGGTGATCACTGATCACACAAAAAAATCTGTTTACGAACAGAACATTTTGATTCACAAGTGTTTTCCATTTGTTTACGGATGCTGATCTCTGCTCTGTCAACTTTTGATGTTGAAAATTCAACTCTACAGTTTAACAAAATGACTTTTATTAACATTTTAGTGCTCTGAAATATTATAATATAAAGAGAAATAAGTCTGTAAAATAACAGAAAATGTGCTGGCAGTTTATTACAAGTTTTTGTAGCGTAAAATACAACACCCACTCAGACACTATATCACTTTAAACTATTGCACATGTTAATAAACACCACTTTTTTTAACTTGTCAAGGTTAAAAGTCATAGGAAAAAAGATCAAGGTCTCATAATGCAACTCAAAAGCATAAATAAATGCAGATTTATATTTCTGTGTATTCATTCACCTGCAGTGTCTTGTCTTAAGAGCTGATCAAAACAGGCGATCTGTCTTCACATCTCACTCCTGTAAGCTCTGTTTTGAGTTTACAGTTGCATCCATTGCTCCCGGGCCTTCCGGTCCAGCGTGAAAATGCTGGGAAAATATCCATTTCAGAGAAGATAAGATGCTTCGTGCTCATTGGGGTAGCAGGAGCCTTGTCAAATCCACTCCATTTGGCAACTTGATTTAACCTACTTAGATTCAAGGGAAAGAGTCTTCTCCACATGTTCAGCCGCCGCTGAGGGCAAACTTATTCATGAGCGCTTGTAAACAGGCTTCTATGCAAAACAATCCCGTTTGGATGATGCTGTGCTGGGGTTTACAATCAGGAGATACTCTTCTGCACACTCAGAAATGAAGGTACAAAAGCTGACACGTATAAAAAGTACACATTTGTACCTAAAGTGTACCCCAGAGGTGTGTGTTATTACCTTAAAAATTCAAGAGGTACACTTATTTACTTTTAAGGTCCTACTATGTACCTTTAAGATTTCAATATGGACCCTTTAGGTACAGATATGGCTACTGAGAATGCGCAAGTGATTTAAAGAAATTTCGCACGACTTCGCAATAAGCCGCAGTAAAGGAAAACATGGTCTAGCATAAGAAATACATAAGTGTGTACTAGTTTTTATAGTGACAGCTTTTATACCATCATTCTTTTGAGGCATTGAACTACATTTTGAGATTTCGAGAAACTGTGATTACAGTATCAAAAATATTGGTCACACTTTACAGTAAGTTTTCATTAGTTAATGCATTTACTAACATCAGAATCAGAATCAGTTTTATTGCCAAGTGTGCTTCACACACACAAGGAATTTGTTTTGGCAACAGAAGCTTCCAGTGTACAAAGTGACAAGTGACAACACAAGATTAAACACAAGAAAAGAAAAGGCAATAAACGTTAAACAGAGATGCAGTTAGTCAAAAAGATCTGGATGTTGAGTTGTATGTACAGATATGTTGTAAATATACAGGCTATAAGGTGCTGTGTACAAGTGCGTATGAGGAAGTATTGCACGTTTATTGCACAATTAGGGGAATATTTAACTGTTCATGAGGTAGATGGCCTGAGGAAAGAAACTTTTCCTGTGTCTGGCTGTTTTTGTGCTTGGTGCTCTGTAGCGTCTACCAGACGGTAACAGTTGGAACAGGTAGTGTGCTGGGTGTGAGTCGTCCAGAGTGATTTTACGGGCCCTTCTCCTCACTCTGGAAGAGTACAGTTCTTGAAGTGTAGGAAGGGTAGTGTCAGTGATTCCTTCAGCAGTCCGGACTATTCGCTGTAGTCTACGGAGGTCGGTTTTGGCAGCTGATCTGAACCAGACGGTGATTGGATTGGATGACAGCTGAGTAGAACTGTACGAGCAGCTCCTGTGGCAGGTTGAACTTCCTCAGCTGACGAAGGAAGTACAGTCTCTGCTGGGCTTTCTTTACAATGGAGTCAATGTGAATGTCCCACTTCAGATCCTGAGAGATGGTGGTGCCCAGGAACCTGAATGACTCTACTGCAGCCACAGTGCTGTTCATGATGATGAGTGGGGGGAGCGCAGGGGGGTTTCGCCTAAAGTCCACTATCATCTCCACTGTTGAGTGACATGAACTAAGTATGAACAATACTCATACATACTTGAAAGTGGCTATGTATATATATCACGGTGGCTCAGTGGGTAGCACGATCGCTTCACAGCAAGAAGGTCGCTGGTTCGAGCCTTAGCTGGGTCAGTTGGCATTTCTGTGTGGAGTGTGCATGTTCTCTCTATGTTCGCGTGGGTTTCCTCCGGGTGCTCCGGTTCCCCCCACAGTACAAGGACATGTGCTATAGGTGAATTAAGTATGCGCTAAATTGTCAGTAGTGTATGTGTGTGAATGCAGTAGTGTATTGGGTGTTTGCCAGTGTTGGGTTGCGGCTGAAAGTACATCCGCTGCGTAAAACATATGCTGGATAAGTTGGCAGTTCATAAAGGGACTAAGCTGAAAGGAAAATGAATGTTGTAGTTTTGTATTTGTTTTGTTCGCAACAACTTGTTTGAATTTTATTGTATATATTGTTCTGTTCTAAAAGCTGTTTGGTGTATACTTACTATTAAGTGACTACTATAAAGTTTTGATCATTATTAAGAGGTTAAGTGAATTAAAATGACATCAAATTATGGCACATGAATGTTAGCATTACTTTAAGCATGAACTTAAGACTTAGGCCCAATTCCAGGTCTATTTTTGTACCCCGTTCCCTTGGCCATTGAGTGTGAAGTGGGAGGGCTTCAAAATTCACTCTTAAAAAATGGGACAGCACTACAGCACCTGCACATGTCATCATATGTTATCGTGATCTCTTACTTCATATAAGATTAATGATGGCGACTGCTGCGGTTATTTCAGTTGTGTTATTTTTTAGTATTTATCTTTAGGAAATCGCCAAAGGCAACGATATCATGTGATCATAACGATATAACGCAGCAATAAGATTGTAACTGTACTGCGCATTTACACCATGGCCATATTCAGCTATGTAAACACACAAAAACAACATTAACATTATACCAGACACTGTAAAAAGCTCATTCCCAGCCACTAGACTTTTCTGACAGGGGATCTGAGTGTCATCGAGTGTTAGATATGAAAGTATGTTGTGGGACTGCTGTACAGGAGTTATTATTATGGATTATAGATAGCAAAATTTAGCATTTTTTTATTTAAGTGATTTTTTTTAAAAGCATGACGGTAAAACACAAACGCTGTTATGAGTGTATTAAAACAAGGGCTATCTAGTTCTTCCCTTAGCCCTACGCCTTCAAGCTAAAGAGAATTAGGACACCCTGACCCCTTTACGTGAACATGCAAAACAATGGGTAGGAGTAAGAGGAAGGGCTCAGGGATAGAACTGGGATTGGACCTAACCTGCCCTGCATCAGGCTAGTTTCCCTGCGTGAGTTGCCAGAGTGACTGTGTTAGAACTATCGTATATTTGATTTATGAAACAAAATAATAAACCGGACTTACCAAAATAAGCCAGCCTTTTTCTCTAAGCTTGGTTTATGGAACAGCCACTTGAATTAAGCCCACTATATAATTTTTTCTCTAATTTACATTTAAGATTTTGTCAGCACATTTCAAAACATTCCTCCATTTATTTTATTTTTGGCTTAGTCCCTTTATTTAATCTGGGGTTGCCACAGCGGAATGAACCGCCAACTTATCCATCATATGTTTTACGCAGCGGATTCCCTTCTAGCTGGAACCTATCACTGGGAAACATCCATATGCACTCATTCACACATATACACTATGGACAATTTAGCTTATCCAATTCACCTATACCACAGATTTTTTGGACTTGTGGGGTAAACTGGAGCACCCGGAGGAAACCCATGCCAACACGGGGAGAACTATACACAGAATTGCCAACTGACCCAGCCGGGGCTCAAACCAGCCACCTTCTTGCTGTGAGGCGATTGTGTTACCCACTGCGTCACCGTGCTGCCCGATTTCAAAACATAATAGTTTTAATAATTAATTTCTAATAACTGATTTCTTTTATCTTTGCCATGATGACAGTACATAATATTTGACTAGATATTTTTCAAGATACTAGTATTTAGCTTAAAGGGCCATGAAACCCCCCTGTCTCAGCAGGGTGTTTTTACACCTCTAATTTGAAAAAAGTCAGGGAAGTGGGCGTGTCCAGCTCTGTTTAGGTGGGAGTGTCGAGGGAGGGAAAGAGGGAAGGATTTGCAAATATGGGAGTTTCCATTTGGGCATGCGCTGATTTACACAGAGGCAAAACAAACACACAGACACAGGGGTAAAGACAGTGACTGTGTTTACATGGACATCAGTAATCAAATTATTTGCAAATTATTAATTTGTCGACTTTAACTGCAGTTTGGCACTTTCACTTTTTATTCAGGAACATTTCCTGCATATCCCCCATGACAAACAACATATTGAAAGCGAGGAACTTCTGGAGAGTGGAGTTTTAATGGAATGTTTGATAGCGCACGGCGAATGGGAGAAAAAAACTCCACATTTCTCGGTAACTTAGATGCACTCGGTAGGTAGCGTTAGAAAGCTGTGTGTGTATAGACTATCCTGTCACAAAATGCGTTGAAAATTCAACAATATAGTCATATAAAAAATGACAGTAATAGTTTGATTGCAGTGTTTACATGTTTACATTCGGAGAGCAGCATTTACAGCGGATCTTTCAGTCTATAATATTGTACTATAATATTGCAGTGATATTAACATACTGTAAACATAGTAACTAAATCATTCTGACTATGGTATGTCTTTAAAACTGAAAGAGCACTGCTGACTATACAAACTAACTTTGCTGAATTAACAAACAAAGGGCACTGCTCCCACATACACACACACACACACACACACACACACACACGCACACAC
>CAIGQZ010010775.1:6923209-6935736 GCA_903798205.1 Danio tinwini
TTGTTGTTGTTGTTGGATTTACTGTAATTTCTTTTTAAAATTTAACTTTTTGTATTAATATTATATATTAGGCACCTATGGTCTGAGAGTAATGTAATTTTGATTCTCTGTATGTCCTGTACATGTGGTTGAATTGAAAATAAAGCTGATTTTGACCTGACTTTTATTATTATTATTGTTATTATTATTATCGTTATTATTGTTATTGTTGTTATTATTATTATTAATTAATTATTTAATTAAATTGTCAAAAATTGTTTTATTATATTAATAAAATCTTTACATACACTGTAAAAATGTATGTGATCATGACAGCATATGTTTTTTATTTCATTGTAACTTATTAAACTAAGCTAATAATGTTCTAATCATGTTCTAACTTAATTTTTGTAAGTTACACAAGCTGTTTTGAGTCAGTTTAACATACATTCAATGAAGTCAGTGAACTCAATGGAAAAGTCAATTTGATTCAACTTAAAAAAATGTAAGGCAGGATTTTTTACAGTGTATTAGTAAACTTTTGTACTTATTAATCATCGAAAAAAAATCCAATACATATAACTGTGGGTGGCACAGTGGCTCAGTGGTTAGCACTGTCTCCTCACAGTAAGATGGTTGCTGGTTCAAGTCCCGGCTAGGTCAGTTGGCATTTCTGTGTGGAGTTTTCATGTTCTCCTCTTGTTGGCATGGGTTTCCTCTGCTCCGGTTTCCCCCACAGTCCAAAGACATGTGCTATAGATGAATTGAATGAGCTAAACTGGCCTTAATGTATGTGTGTGTGAATAAGTGTTTCCTAGTACTGCGTTGTGGCCGAAAGGGCATTCGCTGCGTAAAACATATGCTGGAATAGTTGGCGGTTCATTCCACTGTGGCGACCCCTAAAAACTAAGCCAAAGGAAAATAAATTAATTAATTGATATTATCATAATTTCATGTTTAATTTTATGTCTCTGACATACACTGTTGCTTTTTTCCTCACCTACCATGAAAAAAGCCACCCATTCATAATAATACTGACACAGTAAATCACCTCGTTCTCCTGCAAGACCTTGCACAGTCTGGACCTGAAAAACACGTGTGGTTATTCCTCTCAGCCACATTTATTTAACCATCTCCGCAAAGAGTAACAAAAAAAAATCAAGGTCAGCATACAATGGCTGTAAATATTCATTAAAATTCATTGTAATGCAAATGTGGCTGCGAGGAGAGCAGTTCTCTGACAGCTGCTGACAAACCAAACCGTGTGCAGCAAAAAAACTCACCGCAGGCTTTAATGTAGTGTATGTAAACACCACCGGAGTCTCTATCTGCTTCTTTAACTCTTATCAGCTCCGAGAAGAGAGTCTTAAAAGCCAGATTTCAGACCAAACGCTAAAAAAGGTCAGCAAAGTTCATCGTGATTGGCTGCGTCTGTATGTTGCGCTTCTGATTGTGTTGCCAGAGGAAAAACTGTCGAAAACTTCAAAGCGTCTCGACGTCACTGTATTCAAGCTCAATGTTTATCGTGACCTGCTTTTCAACTCAGGAGCTTTTCAAAAAAACATCAAGGGAGGGAAGGATTAATCGGATCAAGCCGAAAGAGAAAACAGACAAGGATAAATACTGCAAGAAGGAATACTTTTTTTTTTTTTGGACTCCCTAGGGTTTCTGTCGGCGCAGATAAAGAACTTGTTATCGCTCTATGTTAATTTTCTATTCTTTTTTGTTCCTCTTCAGTTTCTTGTTGTTACTTGAACGCTCTTTTTCAAACTCTTAACCACTGTAGTTGAGTGTCGCATTGTTGCACTGCTTGTTTACAACGTGTTGTGTTTCGATTCGTTCAAAACACAACAAGGCCTAACAAATAAGATTTGTGTATACTGATTGTGCATAAAATTTCCATCCATTTGGATTATTGTTGATGACGCGGTGGTGCAGTGGGTAGCACGTTCACCTCACAGCAAGAAGGTTGCTGATTCGAGCCACGGCTGGGCCCGTTGGCATTTCTGTGTGGAGTTTGCATGTTCTCCCCATGTTCACGTGGGTTTCCTCCGGGTGCTCCGGTTTCCCCCACAGTCCAAAGACATGCGGTGAATTGGGTATGCTAAAATTGACAGTATTGTATGAATGTGTGGATGTTTCCCAGTGTTGGGTTGCGGCTGAAAGGGCATCCACTGCGTAAAACATATGCTGGATACATTGGCGGTTTATTGGCGAAAAGAAGCCAAAAAGAAAATGAATGAATGAAGGGATTAACATTGATTAATTAAATGAATAAACTTTGTGATTGACATTTGTTAATTAAACATGAAACAAATTAGGACAAGATTTAAAGGTGCAGCATGTAAGTTTGACACCCAGTGGTTGAACTAGGTATTGCACTCCTTCAAATTAAACGCAAGTGCGAGTTGCCAGATTGAGTACAGGAGCGAGTGATTTAAACTGTGTTCTAAATAAAAGCACTGACACGCGATAGAGGGAATACTTTCCATGTTAAATGGAGTTTTGGTTCTATCCAACACCTCGAATTGATATATTAGAAACGACTTCTATTTCTCACAGCTGAACATGTGAAACCTATGACAGTGATCACCTCAGGTAAACCTTGTGTGTTTTATTCAGTGCTAAATGCTAACAATGTGAGTTTGAATAGATTCTAAACCTTACCGTTTCGTGAGTAAGTGGATATTCTGTGCTTCTGAATGGCTGTATTTAAATTTCTGTCGTGTTTCATCTTGTGCAATCAGCCAAACTGCTCATCGCTGTGTATCTCGTCACAAAGTGTGTTGTTAGGACTAATGTTTACATTCGTATTATTTATATCATTTGCTAATTAATAACCTCATGTGGAACTAAATCTGTCTCATTTCGACGTCTGCTACTGTCCATTTCGGTCACGGACACATGCTTTCAGAGCCTTTGTGAATGAATGAATCAATGAATGAAATCTGCTGTTTTCCAACAAGGCAACCCGGGGTGCTGAATTATAATTGGCTAAACTGGCATTGTGCAGGTTAAATTTACCTAAACAAAGACAGCGTTCTGGCACAGAAAAACCATTTTCAAAGCAGAATATCTGACCTCAGCATTGTTTTTCAGTTAAACAAGTATGTTCACTTGGAATGTTTCTTAAATATCTGCAAACATATTATGGTATTGTAATGCTTTAGAAGAGTCAAAAACTTGCATACAGCACTGTAGTAAAGTTTGTTCTTGTTGTGGGAAGAAGACAGGGTCAGCGATTCAGGTAGAAAAAAAGTTTTTATTTTAAATAATCACACAACACGTGTAGCTCTGTGGTGTGTGTTTGTGTGGTTATTCTCTCCTCCCCTGGCTGCTCCTTCTTCTCTCCTTAAGAAGGGTGTCTCTCCGGCCCAATCACTAGAATAAACAGGTGTTATTTATTATTTCTGATTGGCCTGCTGATTAGCCGCCGGGCTCCCCCCTCATTGGGTGTTCGATCATGCTTACCTCTCCACAAGCACCTTTAAGGGTAACACCCTTTGATGGTCCATTTGAGTATTAAGAGTCTGCTAATATCTGCTGATTCTGCTCCTTTAACAGACATTTAACTGACTATAAGACACTTTGCAAGTACTTGCCAACTTACACTAACCCCAACCTAACAGTCTACTTATACAGTAGTCTATTGAAAATAAGTTGGCATGTAGATGCAATGTAACCTAAATTCAACAAATGGACCATTAAAATAAAATGTGACCCATTTAAGTAATAATGTCAATGAATGCAATGTGTTTGAAATGATTCTTATTTAAAAAAACATCATCTTTTCAAGAGTCAACTAATCGCTTAAAAAGCAACATGTTTACTCACTTTAAGTAAAATCAACTAATCGCTTTAAAAGCTTTGAATTTTTTCACTTTTTAAAGTCAACTAATTGCATTAAAATCAACAAGTTTATTTACTTTTTAAAGTAAAGTCAACTAATAGCTTTAAAAGCAACGGGTTTACTAACCTTTTTAAGTAAACTAATCACTTTAAAAGCAACCTTTATTTTAAAGGAGCTGTATGTACGTTTTTGACTCTTCTAAAACATAAAAATACCATAATTTGTGTGCAGATATTTAAGAAACATCCCAAGTGAACATACTTGTTTAACTGAAAAACAATGCTGAAGTCAGATATTCTGCTTTGAAAATGCGTGAAAACTCTTTGTTTTAGTTCTTTTAACCCGCCCAGTTTAGCCAATTATATTTCAGCACCCTGGTTGCCTTGTTGGAAAACAGCATATTTCATTCATTCAGCCAGAAAGGCTGACTACGGATCCACGACTGAAATGCAATCATTTTCCTCTTGAGTTCCACATGAGGTTATTAGTTAGCAAATAATATAAATATTATGAATGTAAACATCAGGTGAGCAGGTTACATTGTAACCCCGTGTCCTAACAACACACTACAAGATTTGCAGAGATAAGCAGTTTGGCTGTTTGCACCAGACGAAACATGACAGAAATTTAAATACAGCCATTCAGAAGCACAGAATATCCACTCACTCACAAAATTGTACGATTTATAATCTAATTAATACATATTAAACCTTTTTAACATTATTAAATGTATATGGTGAATCACTGATATGTGTTGGCTTGCACTGAGTCACAGTTCTGAAGTGCAAACGGTTTATTTTATTTTGAAGATCTGAGGTGAACTATATGCAGCTGATTTCAGTGTATGGCAATAAATGTCCTGTAAAATGGGATTCAAAATTACGTTATTAGCAGTTAACACTAAATAAAGCACATTAGGTTTACCTGAGGTGATCATTGTAAGTTTGTCCTGTTGTTCAGCTGTGAGAAATAGAAGCCGTTTCTAATATATATATATATATTTCAGGTGTTGGCTAGAGCAAAGACTCAGTTTAATATGGAAAATACTCCTCAATGGCGTGCCATTGCTTTTATTTAGAAAATGGTTTAAATTATCCTTAAATCAGCCTTTAGGCTCAATAGTCAGGCACACTCCTGTTGGTGTTGACAATCTGGCAACCTGTGCTTACGTTTGTTTTGAATCAGGTGTGCAATATCTAGTTCAACCACTGGGTGTCAAACTTACATACTGCACCTTTAAGTAAACTAATCAGATTTTGGGAATTTCTGTTTATCACACCATAATACTCAAAAATACTAATAAAATGAATACATAATCAGGTAAAATATGGATTCAAAATAACCCCTTGAGAATTTAGATCAGGATAAAACATGTCTGGTGTATGCAAATGCTACTGAAGTGGAGATTTATGACTCAAAGTCAAAAAGCTGAAAATCAAAACATTAACAGAAACATTTTGGTGAATAACAAGAAAACAGTTCTAAACTACCGTATTGAGATGCTGTAAGAGTTAATGGAATGTGTTGAGTGTAATTGTTTGTTTGTTTGTTTGTTTGTTTGTTAGCGTGTGAGGTGGGTTTTTACAAGCCTGTGGCAGGAGATCAGCAGTGTGGAAAATGTCCTCTGCACAGTCACTCTGAGACTCGAGCGGCTCTGTCCTGCCCGTGTGATGCCAACTTCTATCGCTCATCTACAGATCCACCTTCTTCTCCCTGCACAAGTGAGTATTTTGTTTTATTGTATTTTTTTATTTCATTTTTACTTTTAATTGTGTTTGCTTTTTATTTCATTTAAATAATTTATTTTTTTATTGTATTTTAAATGTATTTCTTTTACATTTTATTTTTATTTTATTTTTATTTTTTGTATTTTATTTTTACTTTTTAATTTAATTTTATTTAAAATTTATTCTATTTTTTATTTATTTTTACTTTGTTTATTTTATTTATTTTCTTTTTACTTTACTTTTTTAGAAGTTATTTTATTTTATTCTATTTTTACTTAAAAATCATTTCATTTAATGTAATTTTATTTTATTTTATTCTGTTTTTTAACAATTTTTTATTTTATTGTTAAATTTTTTATTTTATTTTAGATTTTTGTATTTATTCTATTTTTATTTTATTTTTACTGTTTTATCTTTACTTTTTTATTTTAGATTTTATTTTAATTTATTCTATTTTACTTAAAAATAATTTTATTTCATTTTATTCTAGTTTATTTATTTTATTCTATTTTTTACTTTTTATTTTTATTTTTATTTTATTTAACTTTTTTCTTTTTAATTTTTTATTTAATTTATGTTATTGTATTATTCTATTTTTATTTTATTTTACTTTTTTTATCCTGTCTTAACTTTTTTAATTTTGGATGTTAATTTAATTTATTATATTTTTACAAAAATATATATTTTTATTTACTTTTTTATTTTTTTTATTTTATTTGTTATATATATATATATATATATATATATATATATATATATATTTTTTTTTTTTTAAATGTGAGCTTTGTCATTTATCTATCCCTGCACTATTAACCTGCATTCTATTATTTGCAACTTGCATTCTATTATTTAAGGAATTTAAATTATATTGAATAATATTTTAAACGTAATTTTAGTAATTTAAGCAATTTAATATGGTAACAATTTCCATGTCTTCATATATTCTTCAGTGTCTCCAAATACATTTTGGTATTCATTTTATTTTATTTTAGTTGTTTATTTAATTAAATTAAATTTTTACTTTTTTATTTAGTTTTCTTTTTATTATTTAATTTAATTTAATTTATTTTATTTTTACTTTTTCACTTTTTTCTTCTTCCTAAGTGTCTCCAGATACTGTTTGGCACCAAAAGTTCAATTTTTTTTATTATTATTATGTTTTTTTAATAGCTTTTAATGAGTGCAGAAATCGCACGTCAAGATTACTTGTTGCACCAGGCTTGTGTGGTTACTGAAGTGCAAATTCAATCATTCTGTTTTGATCAGCTCGCCTGATAACCACCAATTCCCCCAGCCTTCCCAATTAACCTATAATTAAGAAGTGTCTGCCTTCACCCTCCCGCAGGACCTCCATCAGCTCCAGTGAACATCATCTCATCAGTGAACGGGACGTCGGTCAGTCTGGAGTGGATTTCTCCTCTGGACACCGGAGGCCGCAGTGATGTGATCTATGACGTCCTCTGCCAGAAGTGTGATAAAGACGGGTTACAGTGCGAGGACTGTCGGGTGGGTGCGGGTGGAGGTAACGGGGTAGGGACTGTTAATGGGGCTTCTGGGGACGCCAGTGGAGCTGCTGGCGGGACAGTAGGAGCTTTGAATGGGCTTGTAGTGGCCCGGTCAGGAGCAGCTGTGGTGCGTTTCATCCCTCAGCGAACGGGACTTACTGAGCCATGGGTGACGGTGCTGAATCTTGCCGCTCATGCTAACTATACCTTCCGAATTATGGCACTAAATGGAGTCACACATCTGAGCAATGAGCAGCCGCAGTCTGTGATGGTCAATATCACCACTAACCAGGCAGGTAGGAGAAACTAAGAAACCTTGAATGCATTTAATAATCACACATTTTTTGAAAGATTGACATATGAAAATCCAGGTCTTAATAATTTGAGGTAGTCTAGCTATTTGGAAAGTCTGTTAAAGGGATAGTTCACACAAAAATAACAACTCTATTTTATCACTTTTGACTTGTTCCAAAGGCCTTTTTTGTTCTGTTGAACACAAGAGAGCATATTTCGTTGAATGTTGGAATCAACCACTGACTTCCATAGTAAGAAAAACAAATACCTTTGATGTCAATGGTTACACGTTAACAAAATTATAACTTTTTATGTTGAATTTTTTTATGTTGTAAACATTGACTTCTATAGTAGGAAAAACAAACCTGTAACCATTGACTTTATTAGTAGAAAAACAAACCTGTAACCATTGACTTCAATAGTAGGAAAACAAACCTGTTACCACTGATTTTAATAGTAGGAAAACAAACCTGTAACCATTGACTTAAATAATAGGAAAACAAACCTGTAACCATTGACTTTAATAGTAGAAAAACAAACCTGTAACTATTGACTTTAATAGTAGGAAAAACAAACATGTCACCATTGACTTCAATAGTAGGAAAACAAACCTGTTACCATTGACTTTAATAGTAGGAAAACAAACCTGTAACTATTGATTCCATTGTAGGAACAACAAACCTGTAACCATTGACTTCCATAGTAGGAAAAACAAACCTGTTACCACTGATTTTAATAGTAGGAAAACAAACCTGTAACCATTGACTTCAATAATAGGAAAACAAACCTGTAACCATTGACTTTAATAGTAGAAAAACAAACCTGCAAGCATTGACTTTAATATTAGGAAAACAAACCTGTAACCATTGACTTCCATAGTAAGAATACAACCTGCAACCATTGACTTTAATAGTAGGAAAAACAAACCTGTAACCAATGACTTCAATATTAGGAAAACAAACCTGTAACCATTGAGTTCCATAGTAGGAAAAACAAACCCTCTAGTTTTTCACGATTTTTTGGGGGATTTTTTTCAAATAAAAATGAGCGATAAGTCCCAGAAATTTGTGGACAGTTTTGTGATAAAAAAAAAAATATATATAAAAAAATATATAAATATTTATAATATATATATAAAATATATATATAGAAAATATATGTATTTACCATATTAGGCAGCATACTATGTTAGGTGTGCAGTCTAAACAATGACAATGCAATGACACAAATCATAAAATTAAAGCTTCTTTATTTTGTTTTGTTTTGTTTTGTATTTTGAAACAATGAGGATTAAGCCAAAGGAAGGTTGTATTACTCTAATTTTTATCCACGATCTTACTTTTTCTCAGATTCCACTCCCCGGAGCATCTGACATTGTCACACATAGGACATGCGTTAGGGCTTCCCCTACCGTAATACACCTAAAACACAGATTACCGTAAAACTCGTCAATGGCAGAAAAGCGTTTTCTCTCGTTTACTGCAGGGAAAAAGTTAAACGAAGAAAAGTGTCAATTTGACGCACATCATAAAACCAGTCATACATGTAAAGCACAAATAATGTCCTTCAATTAGGTGACGTCCAGCGGCCGTCACCCTTCAACCAATCTCATCTTCACCTGTCTGTCCATTTGCTCCAACTTTCTTTTGCAGTCTGAAGCTCATCAAACACGCATAACACCCAATTCAGGCCACAAGATGTCTATGTCTCATCTTTAATTAGTTTATTAAAGTCAATGATTACATTGTGTAGAACACAGAAACTCAGTGACAAGTGCATAATGTCTAAATTATGACAATATTTCAGTTTAGTGTGAACTATCCCTTTAAACCAGCTAATAAGCATAAAAGTTTGGTTTTAATTGCACACAGACAATCTAAATCTGGTATTGTCTAGATTTTCATCAGCAATAATACATGTTATTATTTCATTGATACAATCGTATGCTTTCAGAGTGTGCTTTCTTACACTCATCCTCTTGTCTCCTCAGCTCCATCTGAAGTGATGGCCGTCCGGCAGGAAAACGCCAGTCAGAACAGCGTCACTCTTTTCTGGCACGAACCGGCGCAGCCCAACGGAGTCATATTAGAATATGACATCAAATATTACGAAAAGGTAATTCCTTCATAAGCGCTGATAAAATCCCAGTCCTGAAGGAGTGATATTCGTTCATTAACTGCGAAGGCCTCATCAACCACACAAACGACTCAATGGTCGAGCCCCCGCGTAATGAAGGGTCACATTTCATAGACCTGCCCGGAGTCAAATATCCCATTTTAAGCACTTGGTTTATTGGCAGCTGAGGCTAATTGAAAGGAAATGACCGACCAATAGTGCTCTCAGACTGATTTGGCGAGATTATTTAAAGTGACATTGAAGGCAAACACACAGCGAGCCCTGCCAAACACTGGAGGGAAGTTAATTGTCGCGTGAGCCAGGAGCTTTGCTGCCTAATGGCGCAAAAGAGATCTCAGCTGTGACAGAGAATTAGTCTGCAGTGCCTAGTCAACAATGCTGCTATGTAAATATGATTTACGCGCAATCCCTGTTTGCCGAGCTGCTGCCGTGTGTTGATTTCCTGGGGATTGGTGCTTAGCAAAGAGCATGCAGTGTTTTTTTTTTTGACGTATGTACAGCGCTGGCGGTCTCCTTAGAGGGCTAGGGAGCATCAAAAGTGTTTTAACAAAGTAAAAAGCTTCATAAGGGACAGAGTTCATGGACATAATGGGATGAATGCTATCAGATTAGCGTTCACTTTATTCAGGGTGGGAATTAAACATTGACGATCAGTGGGGGGCAGGGGCTGATTTATAGATTTGGGGGCCCTGAGCAATTCCAGCCAAGGGACCCAACAGTCCTAAAATGCACCCTTTGTACTTTTATTAGTTTTCTACTTCATTATACTGGTGTTTTTTTTTCTTTCTCATTTTCTACGTTTTGTCTTAATGCAATCTCTACATTTCCCTTAAATTCACAACTAAAACTATTTCGTTTTTAAAAATAAATCTTTAGCTCATTTGACTGCTCGACTGCTCCATGATTGGGGTACTTTGGGGCTAACAAAATTGATTAAATGTAGTAATTAACATTAAACTTTAATTTGCTAGACCTTCACCACACTTTAAAAAATGCAGTGTTCCACACAATTCATTCATGTTGTCCCAACACAAATCAATTAAGTTAACTTAACACTTTTAACAAATTGATGTGGATTGAACATAAGCTAATTAAGTTGTTTCAGCTCATTTTAAATAAGTAGTTTGAACAAGTGAATCAGTGTGAGTGCATCAGTGTTGGGCACGTTCCTTTTAAAAGAGTAATTAGTTATAATTACTCGTTACTGTAACAGATAACTACACACTATGAATCGTCTATTAAGCATTAGCAAATAGTAAATTCATTATTTGTTAAGCATTAACTCTACATTAATAGATATCAGTAATTAGCTTACAATGGTGTAAAGTAACTAATTACAAATACTCAAACTACTGTAAGTGAGTAGTTTTTTTTTTCTCAGAAATTGTAATTTACTAAGTAGTGTTAAAAATTTGTACTTTTATTTTCACTTGAGTACATTTTTAGTGCTGTATCGGTACTTTTACTCCACTATTTTCCTTCAACTTGCAGTCACTACTTTATTTTTCTTATCTCTGGGGATTAGAAAAATCATCCTGTCATTCCTGTCTGATCAAATCGCACATAGAAGGTAAATCACATCATAATGAACTACCTCAAGACATGGGTGATTTATAATTGCAACAAACTGTTTGGAAGGATTAAAAGTGTCTAAGATGATGTCCAAAATATTTATAGCCATTGACCCAGAGACTGTTTAGATGCATGTCACTGATGGGAAGATGACGGATGTTTACTGTATGATGACCGAAATGGCCTTAAACATCCAGCAAGAACAGGACGTCAACATGACGTTAGATTGACTTTGTTCCCCAATGTCGTGGGGCTCGACGTCAGTGTCCAACGTCCAACCTAAAATCAACCAAATATCAACATCTTATGATGTTACAGCTTGACGTTGTGTGGATGTTATCACTATGACAGATGTCGGATTTTGGTTGCCATACCTGACGAATAAATGTCAGTATTTGACGTCAATATGACGTTGGTTTAAGATGTTGGCCTGATGTTGGATTTTGGTCACTTTCTAACAACCTAAAATCAACCAGATATCAACGTCATTTGATGTCATTATTGGACATCAAAATAACATTGTCCTTAGACACTGGCTAGACTTGAATTTTGGTCACCTGACGTCACAACCTAAATCTAACCTAATATTAATGTCTTATGATGTTGTGTGCCTGCTGCAATAACTAAATGCATTACAGAATATTACATTTACATACATCCACAAGTTACATGTAAACGCATCAGTTTTTTACAGCGTAATACTCACTACTCACTACTCATGAGTACTTTTGAAAGATGCACTTTTTACTTTGAGTAATATTTACAACAGGTACTTTTACTCTACTTGCACTACATTTTAGGCAAGTAATGGTACTTTTACTTGAGTAGTATTTTTCAGTACTCTTTCCACCACTGGCAGTTTACAACTACAGATACAAATGCTGCATTCTTCACTTATAAGCACATTTAAAATGTACATAATGATTGTGTTTTCATATTTAGTTACTGATTGTTTTTAAGACTAAATTAAAGTATCGCATTATTTACAAATCATTTGTATTTAAAAGTAGTTGGGGTGTATTTAAGATCATTGAGAATAAGTTAGTAAATAATAATTAATCTATTCAATAGTTATGTATGTATGTATGTTATTAAATGCTTTAATAATAATAATAATAATAATAATAATACCTTTTAATAATAGGCACCTTTTAAAGCACTCAAGGACACCTAACGATATGTCACAGGCACATCCAACGCAATCTCATGGCAATTCGTAACTTTTTGATTTAGTGGCTAATTCCTATGAATTCGTACGATCTAATTCGTACAAATTGGTTAGCACTGTCACCTCACAGCAAGAAGGTCGCTGGTTCATGTCCTGGTTGGCATTTCTGTGTGGAGTTTGCATGTTCTCCCCGTGTTGGCGTGGGTGTTCTCCGGGTGCTCCGGTTTCCTCCACAGTCTAAAGACATGTGCTATAGGTGAATTGAATAAGCTAAATTGGCTGTAGTGTATGTGTGT
>CAIGQZ010010775.1:6966628-6977910 GCA_903798205.1 Danio tinwini
TGTCTGTCTGTCTGTCTGTCTGTCTGTCTGTCTGTCCGTCTGTCCGTCTGTCCGTCTGTATATCTGTCTGTATATCTGTCTGTCTGTCTATCTATCTATCTATCTATCTATCTATCTATCTATCTATCTATCTATCTATCTATCTATCTATCTGTACGTCTGTCTGTCTGTCTGTCTGTCTGTCTGTCTACCTATTTACAAATGATAATAAACTAATTGGAGTCAAGAATTGAGATGTTTCAGCTCATTTTAAACGAGGAATCTGAACAAGAAAAAAAATAATGCACATTTGATCATTTTTAAAATCTTACAAAGTTGACAAGAAAGTTTGATCCGAGTGGCTGTGAATCTGCTGCTTTAAGACGACAGTGTACGTTTTCCAATAAGCTGGTCTTGAATAGATGTGTTCGCTGTTAAATAAAAGACCTCTGTGCTATATTGACATTGATCTGCGGTGAACCGAAAACGAACGCTTCTGCTTTCACAATTGGACTTATATAAATTGCTCAGCTCCGAGCGCCAAGTCCTGTCAAGTTGCCGGTGCATATCCAGATGCGCTGATGGAAAGAAATAAGGATTTCATCCCTGTATTAATCTACCCGAACCGGCCAGACCTACAGCCCCCCCCCCCCCCCCCCCCCCCCCCCCCCTTTGTACCTTCTCTATCATTTTAACTCATATTGATTTTCTGCCCGCGCTTGCAGCATTTTAAAGGTACATTTCGTACGTGTCTCCTCACTCCCTCCACTCTCATTTCAGACTAAACAGTCCTTTGATGAACAGAAGTATTCCTGATTTCACCAGCTGCAGATCGGTGGACGAGTGGTTGGACACCATTAAAATGGGCCGCTATAAGGACCACTTTGCGGCAGGAGGGTATCGCACACTTGGACATGTGATGAGCATGAAACAACAGTGAGTTGATTGAGTTCTTACTCCGTAACACGTTGGAGTGCTCCAGATTGCTAACGCAGAAATGAAGCCGCTTAGATCGCAGGGCTCCAGCTGGTGGAGGTGGATGGAGGACAAATTGGAGGTGTCTTTATGGCTTTAAGGCCTTGATTGATCGTCACCTCTTCAAGTCAGTTTATCAATGGCCATTAGATGCGGTTTCAGGACTGTGTGGCAAATGAACAGTGCTGTTGGTATAGTTTCAGTGGATTCGAAGACACTGCAGCCTTTAATCAATGGGAGGTATTGATAGTAAGAATAGGAACTTTTTGGGGATACAGTAGATTTAACTTATGCCTAACGTACGCACAGCAGCGTGCTTCAGTATACGTTTGACTGCAGTTATTTGGGTTAAATAAACACTAGGGCCAGTAATGATATTTCACACTAATGATATTTACAGGGACATATTATTGATGAATAATGGAGTAGTTTTGTGCAGTTCCTTACACAACACCAAATTAATATCACAAAACAACTTACTGGTCAGTTGACATTTCTGAGGAGTTTGCATGTTCTCCCTGCGTTCGCATGGGTTTCCTCTGGGTGCTCCAGTTTCCCCCACAGTCCAAAGACAGGTGGTATAGGGGAATTGGGTAGGCTAATTTGTCCGTAGTGTAAATGAGTGTGTATGGGTGTTTCCCAGTGATGGGTTGTGGCTGAAAAGGCATCCTCTGCGTAAAACGTGCTGGCTAAGTTGGCGGTTTTGGGGTACATTAAATTAAACCAACACAACTCATTAGAAATATGTGCTTTAACCTACATTTTTTGTGAAATTGCTCAACAACATACTTCAGTATACATTTGACTGCAGTTTTAGTCAAATAAACACTATGACGGCAACAGTATTTGTTCCTTTTCACACTAATGATATGTAAAGGGACATATTATCGATGAATAAAAGAGTAGTGTTGTGCAGTTTTTTGCACAACACCAAATAAATACCACAAAACAACTTACTGGTGTTTATGATTGGCCAATAGGTCAGTCCTGTTGGTAAAGTTGTATTGGATTAGGAGACACTACAGCCTTTAATTGCAACCCAGGCTCATTCTGAAACATCCACGGGACTACATTTTCAGAATGAGCCTGTGTTGTTTAATTGATAGGTAATACGGATGGTAAAAATGTGAACGTTTTGGGGGTACACAATATTTTTTTTTGTCACTGCATTTGACTAAAATGACACTAGGGGCAGTATGCAACCACTTTTGTTTCTTTTCACACTAATGATATTTACAGGGACATATTATAGACGAATAAAGGAGTAGTTTTGTGCAGTTTTTTGCACAACACCAAATAAACACCACAAAACAACTTACTGGTGTTTATGATTGGCCAATAGGTCAGTCCTGTTGGTATAGTTTTAGTGGATTAGGAGACACTGCAGCCGTTAATCAATGGGTGGTATTGATGGTAAAAAAAAAAAGCTCAATTACTCTAGATTGAACCTACACAAGCTGATAAAAAATATGCACTTTAGTCCACTTTTTTTTTTTTTTTTGCAAAATTGCACAGCAATATACTAAACATGTTTGACTGCAGTTTTTTGGGGTGAAATGAACACTAGGTGGCAGTGTGACAGGAATAGCTTTTGCTCCTTTTCACACTAATGATATTTAAAGAGACAATAAAGGAGTACTTCCATCCAGTTTTTTTTACACAGCATCAAATAAAAACTAAAAAATTACTTAATGATGTCTATGATTGGCCAATAGGTCAGTTCTGTTGGTATAGTTTTAGTGGATTGGGAGACACTGCAGCACTTAATCGATGGGAGGTATTGATAGTAAAAATGGGAACATTTTTGGGGTACATTCGATTTGACCTACACAAGCTCATTGGATATATGTGCTTTAGTCTACATTTTTTGTGAAATCGCACAGCAATGTACTTCAGCATATGTTTGACTGCAGTTTTTTGGGGGTTAAATTAACAACAGGGGGCAGTGTGATGGCAAAGGCTTTTGCTCCTTTGTACACTAATGATATTTACAGGGACAAATAAGGAGCATTTCCATCCAGTTTTTTTACACAGCACCAAATAAATATCACAAAACAATTTAATGGTGTCTATAGGTTGGCCAATAGGTCAGTCCAGTTGGTATAGTTTAAGTGATTTGGAAGACACTGCTGCATTTAATCAATGGGAGGTATTGATGGGTAAAATGGAATCTTTTGGGGGGTACAGTAGATTTAACCAACACAAGCTCATTGGAAATATGTGCTTTAGTCTACATTTTTTTGTGAAATCACACAACAACATACTTCGACATATGTTTGACTGCAGTTTTTTTGGTAAAATGAACACTAGGAGGCAGTTTGGCGGCAATAGCTTTTGTTCCTTTTCACACGAATGATTTTTACAGGGACATGTTATCGACAAATAACTATTTTGGTGCAGTTTTTTATACATCACCAAATAAACACCACAAAACAACTTACTGGTGTTTATGATTTATAATCAAATACATTTACCTCACCAAGTTTTTCTGGTGCGGTTAGCTTGCTTGTTAGCTCACTTTAGGGCTAATTATTTTGACCTCAACTTTATATATTTACATAGAGTAACTTTTGCACTGTATTTTGTCATTAAAAATAAAATAAAATGTGGGCATAAACCAAAACAGTAATAAAAAATGCAGTAACACTTTATTTAGGTCACAGCTCAAGGTATTAACAAATCATGTACTAACACTACTAGCTTAATAAACTACTTATTAGCTGTTTATTAATAGTTTGTAAGGTTGAAGTTGGTTTTGGGTAAAATTAGTGATGCAGAATAAGATCAAACTACCAGGGATTTATTACAAGTATTTCAAATGCATATTATTAATACAAAATAGTATTTAGAAATTTTTATTCATTTATTTATTTTGTATATAATAATTTTTTAGGGGTTTTTCACCATTTTTATTAGTATAGGACAGCGGAGGACAGACGGGAAAGCATTGGGAGAGGAGAGATGGGAAGGATCGGCATAGGACCTCGAACTGGAAATCGAACTCGGGTTGCTGTGAGCACCATGGTGCTATATGTCGATGCACTTAACCACTAGGCTATAGACTGATTTTACGCGGCCGCCATTATTAACAGCGAAATCGAGGCTGCGGTGGGAAGAAACCCGGATGTATCGCCTGAGTCACACAGGAATGTTGTGTACCTGGCTGTATATCTTATTAGAGAAGAGAAAGTCCCACAAACTTATCATTTCACCGTCTTCCGAGTGACCCAAAAGTCCGTTCTGAATGAATAGTGAAAATAAAAAGGGACATCAGATCTCATTTTCAGCTAAATTAAGGGAAATGGCTCTACTTAGCTAACGTTTTCTTTCCCAATAACATATTTTAGATGCCATTCATCAAACTCAACTTAATTAACAGATTTTTTCACTATATAAGACTTGTCAAGATATAGCATTTCCGTAATGAAAAAAACCCCCACCCATTTCTCGTTTACATTTAAGGCACTGTTGATGGCGTTCATAAAAAGTGCTGATTGGCCATTGAGTTCACGTGCTCAACAGAAAGTATTATGATTGGCTTTGAGGTCATCAGTTCACCAAACTCACCGCTGTTTAGTGCAAACACAAGACGAGCGATCCGCTGATGAATCGACTGATCTTCAAGGCTTTAAAACGATCCAATGTCCGTCTATGTGTTTAATCTGTGAAGAGCGGTGAACTGATAACCTTCACAGTCATTCTGTTGAGCACTGGTGAATACTACGGCAAATCAGCAGTGTTTATGAGCGTGCTCAGTGGCTTTTAAATGTTAGCGGGAAATTGACGTTTTTAAAACTTTAGTACACAGCAAAAAAAAACTGTACATTTAACTCAATTTGAGTTTAACTTAACACTCCTTGGGTGTACATATGACTCCGTCCATTTTGGAGTTAAAATAACACTTTCTAAAGTGTGAAATTTGTACATTACTCTCAGAGTTCATTTTAACACAGTAAGAGTTCATTTTTACATCGAACTGGAGTGTGTGTTACTCTTTAAAGTGTTAATATATTACCTTTTTTTCCCCTATTTTATCAATTGGTGCGTGACAGATAACAGTGATCAAATATGTTGAAAATAGTTTTAATTTATTAAAGGTTCATTAATCTTTTCAGAAATAATTTCAATACATTCAAGTCTTTGCATTTTAAAATGCAACAAGACATGTTTCAAGTTTAAGTAAAACATAATGATTTGATCACTGTTTGTCTGAAAGAACCGGTTCGAGTAAAAAAACTGTACTTTCCATCACTAATAGAACATACACTGCATATTGGGTTAAAAGTTTAACACTGAATAAACTTTCACACCCATAGATTTAAATGTACTCCGGTTTTAACTCTAAACAACATAAAAAAAAATCACACTGTATATTTCACACTGGAATTTTTGCTGTGTACCGGGACGACACTGTTAAAGACAACACAAAGATGTGCTACAGAGGACTGCATTGTTTTATCACTCACCGGGTTACATAGACTGAAGCAGGGAAGCATCCCCATGGTGTTTACCTGCTGCCACAAACTGAAGTCTAGGAGGACACTTAAGAGTGTTACTCTTAAAGCAATTGTGATGTTGTTTGATACTTAATATGCTTTTAATTGTTTAAATTAAACTGAACTGAATGATATTAAAGTGTTGTTTACACAATATCTGCATTTTGAAGTTGCAGCAACAGCTGGAGGTTTATAGTCCACAGCATGTTGTTGCAATGTTTACTGATCCTTTACTTCCGGGTTTCTTCCCACCGCAGCCTCGCTTTCGTGTTTTAAAATGGCGGTCGCGTGAAATAAGCGTATTGGCACCGACTTGAAATTTTTCTTTTGATATAAAAAATGGGTTTATATTTTGTCAAAATACTTTAGTGTCTTGTATTTTTGTATTTTAAAATACTGTAAAATATTTTGTAAGAAGTCTACATGATGACATCTTAAAAATGCAGCTTCAGATTGATACTTTCCCAGTTATGTGTCTAGGCTTGAGATCAGAACTGAAAATTAAGAAATGAGATGGAATAAAATATCAGTCCTTAAGAACAGTATGCGGAGCCTTTAGCACATAATCATTCTCAGTCTCAGTGCTGCAGGCAGAAATTCAGACGAACTTTAGAATAATAAAACACCTAAAGATGGTGTACTAGTGTACTACTTTGATTAAACGCTCTGAAACTGAAGCGGCTGTTATTTATTGCGTACAGCGGCGAATCTTTCTGGAAATGAGAGGAATAAATGTGTGTAAATGTTGGTCTGCGGAAAACAGAAACACTTTTAACGTTTGAAATCTGTCTGAAATGGAGTGTGTGTCTTTCTTTCAGAGTTCAGACCCGTTTGGAAATATTTATTCTTAGCGTTCGCAGAGTTTGGGCTGTTTTACATCAGATACATGATTCATGTCTAGGCTTGAGATCAGAACAGAAAATTAGGAAATGACATGGAATAAAATATCAGTCCTTAAGAACAGTATGCGGAGCCTTCAGCATATAATCATTCTCAGTCTCAGTGCTGCAGGCAGAAATTCAGACGAACTTTAGAATAATAAAACACCTAAAGATGGTGTACTAGTGTACCACTGAGACTTTTCCAGTTAAAGGAGAACTAAAAAAAATCTTTGGAGAATGCATAAACTGCTCATATAATAGTAGTTTTGGATGAATTGCTGATGTAGATGCCAAGAAAATAAGACAAACAGTAATATATTTATAATAGCCAAATAATAAGCCAATAGTTAATAGCATGAATTGTGACCTAAACTAAATAAAATGTTTCCAAAAATGCCACTTTGTTTAATTGTTTAAACGGAGGTATGTAAGAAACCATTTTGTGTGTGACTATCATAGTGTCATAACATCTAATAACATTTCTTTTTCCTCTATCAATCTCAGCGACATCCAGCGGTTGGGCGTCACATTAATGGGCCACCAGAAGAAGATAATGACCAGCGTCCAGGTGATGAGAGTGCAGGTACTGAACCAGAGCGTGCCGTCTGTGCACATATAATCACAGCCTGATCTGATACATGTTTGGGTGTCATGTATAAACAGCAAAAAAAAAAAAAAAACTCTCCCCTCTTTAACAAAAACTGGACTATTACTGCGATAAAGGATGGAGTTGTTTTTTTCTTCTTCTTCCGCAATGATCTCTCTTCTCTTTTACTTCCTTTTGTAAATGTTTGGACTGCCTTAAAATGACATAATTTAAATAGCATTGTACATGGATAAAGATTTTATTGAATTCTAAAGTCATGAATATGTAATGAGCGGACCTAATGAATATTAAAACCATGGAGATGAATATGCATAGTGTACAAGTTTGGCCACACCCACCACAGCGCCGGATGAAACTACGAGTGCCTGAAACATGACACCGGAAAAAAAAAACGACGAGACGTCGCAAGAGAATAAACGAATAATCTACTGTATGACAAAAAACCAAAACCCTCCGGAGGAAACATTCAGCTTCTTCACAAGATTACGGACAAATGCTGAATTAGTCTCTGCGGTCGTAAAAAGGGGGGGAGGCAATTATGTTTGTCATGTGTTTGATTAAACGCTCTGAAACTGAAGCCGCTGTTATTTATTGCATACAGCGGCGAATCCCTCTGGAAATGAGAGTAATAAATGTGTGTAAATGTTGGTCTGCGGAAAACAGAAATGCTTTTAACATTTGAAATCTGTCTGAAATGGAGTGTGTGTCTTTCTTTCAGAGTTCAGACCCGTTTGGAAATATTTATTCTTAGCGTTCGCAGAGTTTGGGCTGTTTTACATCAGATACATGATTCATTCTGACGTGTAATGAACATAAATGTGTGGATTTTGATGGGACTGACGCTTTTGAAGTCAACATGAAATTAAAACTTACCCTGATTACTTAACTCAGTGTTTTATTATGGACGGTTCGTCGACAGTGCATGTTTTTTTTTGTTATCAAGATGCATTTTAAGTGCATTAAATTTTGTTGTCAGTAAAAATTTCATGTTGACTTTAGCGAAACACTGGACCTCAATTATTTTTGACAACAGGGTATTATCTGTATGTTCATTCTTATTTTTTTATTTATTAAATTATGATTATTCAGATTTAATTAAATTAATTGTGCGTTTGTTTGGTGGAATTAGTTTCCCAAGAATCGTATATGTAAATATGAATAAAATACTTTTTTTCGGCGCTCTCTTTCTTTGTTTCCTTGCAAATAAAAACAAAACACTGTCATATTGTGTCTTTTAATGCATTTAGCAAACGCAGAGAGGATATTTAAATGTGTTTATCAATATGATTTGCGTTTTAGTATCATGGAGGTACTTGTGTTAACGTTTTGATATGTTTCTTTTATTTTTCTATTTGTGTTTATTAAAATGTACTGGTTTTATTAATTTTGGTGCATTTCTGTTATTTGTATTTTTACGTTTTTAATATTAAAAACATGTCTGTATATTTTTTATATGTATTTATTTTCACTTTAGTAGTTCAGCTTAAATAGCATGAGAAATACAGAGGGGGAAATAAGTATTGAACACGTCACCATTTTTCTCAGAAAACATTTCTAATGGTGCTGTTGACTTGATATTTTCACCAGATGTTGATAGCATCCAAAGAAATCCCTATATAAAAAGAAAACAAATCTAATTAATTTACAAATGAAGTAATGTGTAATAAAATAAAATGAAACAGGGAAAAAGTATTGAACACATGAAGAAAGGGAGGTGTAGAAAGACAGTGAAAGCCCAGACAGCAGGTGAAATGTCTCAGTAGTTCAAACCTCTGCCCTCTGTCATTGTAAAATAATATTAGCTGCTTCAGTCCAACATCTACATTAGCAGAATGATAAAGATGAAACCAGGGTGGACATTTCAGCAAGACATTGATCCAAAACACAGCCAAGGATACTCTCAAGTGCTTTCAGAGAAAGAAAATCAAGCTGTAGAACCCAATCACCTGACCTGAATCCAATAGAAAGATCTGATTTGATAGACAGAACCATCAAGAGTTTTACACTCTATTAAAGTTTGTGAGAAACTCACACCTGAGCAATTCATGTGACTTTGAATAAATTTTTCCCCCACTGTGTTTAGCATAAAGCTTAAGTTGGTGTATATTGTTTTCAATTCATTTACTTTATCTCTATAGCAAAACTGATTTTCATTTTACGATTTTTATTTTTGGCTTTGGTTAACTTTACTCATGTGCACTGGTTTTCTTACTGTCATCAGCATGTTGTTCCTCAGGGACATGGTAGTATGACATATTAAAGGTGCGGTATGTAAGCTTGACACCCAGTGGTTGAACTAGGAATTGCACTCCTGGATCAAAATAAACGCATGCGCGGGTTGCCAGTTTGAGTACAATAGCGAGTGATTTAAACTGTGTTCTAAATAAAAGCAACAACACACGATAGAAGGAATAGTTTCCATATTACAAAGAGTTTTGATTCTAACCAACACCTCGAATTGATATATTAGAAATGGCTTCTATTTCTCACAGCTGAACAACAGAAACCTATGACGGTGATCACCTCAGGTAAACCTTGTGTGTTTTATTCAGTGTTAAATGCTAACAATGTGAGCTTGAATAGATTATAAACCTTACCGTTTCATGAGTGAGTGGATATTCTGTGCTTCTGAAAGGCTGTATTTAAATTTCTGTCGTGTTTCTTCCGGTGCAAACAGCCAAACTGCTCATCACTGCGTATCTTGCCACAAAGCGTGTTAGGACATGCGGTTACAATGTAACCTGCTCACATAATGTTTACGTTCTTAATATTTATATCATTTGCTAATTAATAACCTCACGTGGAACTGAATCTGGCTCATTTTGATGTCTGCTACTGTCCATTTCGGTCACGGATACATGCTTTCAGAGCCTTTCTGAATGAATGAATGAAATACGCTGTTTTCCAACAAGGCAACCCGGGGTGCTGAATTATAATTGGCTAAACTGGCATTGTGCAGGTTAAATTTACCTAAACAAAGACTGCGTTCCGGGACGGAAAAACCATTTTCAAAGCAGAATATCTGACCTCAGCATTGTTTTTCAGTTAAACAAGTATGTTCACTTGGGATGTTTCTTAAATATCTGCACACATATTATGGTATTTTTATGCTTTAGAAGAGTCAAAAACTTACATACAGCACCTTTAATAATAACATTATTATATGTCATAATAATTACCATACACTGTAAAAAGCTATTAGTTGCTTTACTTAAAAAAGTGATTAGCCTGTTGATTTAAAAAAAAGTAAGTGAACCCATTGCAACTTAAAACTTAATTTACATAATAATTAAAAAGCAATAGGTTTACTCAATTTTTTTAAATCCTTTTAACTACCCCATCGAGAAAAAAAATGTTTGGATTGCATTTCTTAAATGATCATGTCGATAGTTAACACACTCAATGCATTTTTTTCAACACATCTCATAATTTCTAAAATATTAACTTCTACCAAATGGTTAATATGTCAGATTATGGTAAAAGTACCAAACTTAATACACATACTATAAAAAATATGAAAATATAAAGTGTAAGTCCATTTTATTTATTTTTATATTATAGAATATTGTATATTATGATAATTTTTATAATATAACATTAATAAAACATTGTATCTCAATTTTTTTAAGTGTCTCAAAAACTATTTCAGATTCTCATTTAACATGTGTTCTTGTTTGTTTGTTTTTTACAATAAAACCAAAGTCAAGTGTAGTAGTGCAACAGTATTATGTTTGTTTGATTTCTTTTTTTGTAAACCAACAATGCTGTGTGTGTAAACCGTTATTTAAAACAGTCAATCTTTAAATTATTTTAACAGTCATTATTTAAAGCAGTAAAAACATGGTAAACCATTTAGTTGAGGGGCAGACAAAGGGTTAAGTAAAGTCAACTAATTACTTTTTACAGTGTACCCACCACACCGTAAAACAACTTGAAAACATCCACCTAAAATTGTAAAGCACCTTTCTGCAGAGCTTTTTGAGTTCAGACTTAAATCAAGTCAAGTGCAGCACTTGAGTTAAAAGTTGAGTCAACTCAAAAAAGCTGTGCAGCAAGTCGCCTTACAATTTTAAGTTCAGTCAACTTTTTTTTTTTACAGTTTTTTTTTCTTACAGTGCATTCACCAAATCTTTTTGTTGGTCATTTAGTTTTTTTGTAATGGAAAAATAAATGTTTTATAACAACAATTTTGGAGTAAAAGAAACATTTACAGACAAAACAATGAAACCAATGTGGATACGTCTGTAATTTAAATAGTATAATATATGTGGGTGTGTGTGTGTGTGTGTATGATCCCAATCCCGATTTAATTTTTATTCCTAAGTCATTTATATATATATATAT
>CAIGQZ010010775.1:6998189-7013453 GCA_903798205.1 Danio tinwini
TTTTTTTATTGGTTTCTTCTTAATATAACATAGTACCATACAACAATACAAAGTGCATACAGATTCTTCACAATTTAGAAAATTGTAAAAAAAAATTTGAGAAAAAAAAAAATTATTAGGAAAACAATAATACTAGAGAGCACAACAGGGTAGACACGATCATAGTTAAAGTGAAGAAATGAAATTCTCTCATATATCCACTTCCTTATGATCACCATTCATTTTGGCTTACATTTTTTCATATGACACATTGTCAATCATAAATATATGAATATATATGACAATATGAATACACACGCACACACACACACACACACACACACACACACACACACACACACACACACACACACACACACACACACACACACATATATATATATATATATATATATATTTTCATTTCAACTGCACCAAGGCCCGTGGCAACTTCCTTCTTTGCTGTTTCCTTAACCTGAAAGTCTTTATTATATAAATTACATAGATCCTAAAGAACTGTATGCTTCTCACGCTCTATGAGGAGTGTCATTCATGTCTATCAAGGTGCAATCGGTCAGAAGACAACCGCCTGTGATATGTCATTTTGTTTTTGATTGTCAGCATAATGTAGGCCTATAGTTATAATGATTTTTTTATACATGGTCAAACTTGTGCAACTTAAGCAAAACTAATACAAAAATTGTTTAAAATTTGGTTTTGTAGTTTGGGCCCAAATAAATATGTGTTGCCGTTTTTAATCGTTTAAGTTCAGTTGATTTAATATATAAGAATCAGTGGATCTTATCGATGCATTTATTGGGTAAAATTGCAACTTTTTACTGGCATTCAATGTGATTTTGGCATTAACAATGCACTGTCACTTTAATTGTACATGAGCAGTGTGGCAAAAATAGACCCAGTGCCAAAACTATCGCAGTAATGCTGCTTGAGTGACCCTCGCGCAGCTTCAGTGTGTGGTATGAAAGCTCTAATCCGTTAACATGGATGCCAAAACAACATTGTGAAACAGCCTTAACAGTAGCAGGGTCCTACCACAATTTCATTTTACAGTAAAATAGCTTTCTTTTTATCGTAAAATGCCTTTTCCCACATTTTATTTTACAGTATGATACTTTTTATAGTACTATTTATTATTCATTGGTATTACATCCATTTTAAGTGGTTTACTAAGGTAGTTTTCATTCATAAATCTATTTTAAATACATTTTGTGATGCAAGATGTTCATCATTTTTTCATCAACTCTCTCATTTTTGTCTCCACCTACAGTACCAGTACTTAATTACTTTGATTATAGTAACTGCATATTAGGAGCTTGCTGTATTCTACCGTAAATGTTTTAAAATGACCCACAATGCAGTGCATATTATAGTGGTGAACTGTGAAGAATGCATCTGGTATTTTAGTGGGTGTTTTTACAGTAAATAACTGTAAAATTGCAGCAAAGTCTAACGCTTGATTCACACAGGGGCTTCAGTGTCAACTCTTGACAGAGGGTATACCTGAAGTTTTGGCTGACGCGATCGTCATAGCAGTGTCAACCAATGAAATTAGTCAGAAATTGGCTACTGTCTGAGCTGGTGTATTTGCATACAGCGACCTGATTGGCTGACGCTTCCATTGGCGCTTGAAAAGTTGAGAAAGTTCCAACTTCTGCAGCGAGCAACCCCACTAAAACAGTGGCGACGGACCAACAATTCAGTTCGGCAACGCTTGATGTCACCCATTCAAAGTGAATAGGAAGCGTTGACGCCCGTGTGAATGGGCCGTAACAGTGTAGTTTCAGATAGACCCCAAATAAGACATTCATTTGATTTAGCTTGCTTATTTTAATTTTTTTTGTAATTGCCTCAAACATACAAAGCCTGATTAATCATTTGCTTTATAGGAGTGTTACCTGCACAGCCTGCCCTCATTTGCATTCTCGGTGCATTTGCTAGGATGCCACTGTCGCGCAGCATCTGCTGAGCCCGGCTAAAGTCTAGAGCTCCTGCCAGCCGAGCGGCCCCTGGGAGTCAGGATTGTGTGATAACACTTGGAAATGATAGTTTAGCCCAGGAGAGCACTTGACACGCAATATCTTCCCCGGTCCGATCGACAGGCAAAGCAAGCTCAGAGGAGGGTAAACATCGGGCGGGATCCAGAGGAAAAAAGCCTTCATCACACGCATCCAGTCCAGCGCACAATTACCACTCTGTCCATCACAGGGTCTCATCACCGGAGGCTTTTTTCTCACCCGCCTGCAGACGCATTTATTTTCCTCCGGGCCTGTCTGTGTATTCAGCCTCGACAGCTGCAAATAGACAACAGGTAATGTATTGACAGTCTAATAAAGAGTGTTGGCACTGGATATAAATCACGCAGTGCTGCATGTTTATTTGTGTGGGGGGCGACGCTCACCTCTTTGTCATATTAATAGTTATCCAGATGAGACAGAGAAGGTGTCATGGGAAGGACGAAAGCTGAGAAAACAACCTAATGTGAGTTATACTATTTATTTATTTTTTTTCTTATGAATAGTTTGTAGTTCTTGCAAAGTTGAACTGGAGCTTCAATAATCAGTAGACAAGATTGTTCGGCCCAAAACATACTCCTACAAAACAAACTGTTTTCTTGTCCCATGATATAAAAAAAAATACTTTGTTTTGATGTTAGAATCAATATGTTAGTTTTTAGGATATCTACAAGCTAGTGTGCTCCAAAACAGTGACACAATTTGAGTTTAGAAGATATAAACCTGATATACACATCATATAAAACGTGCAGGTTGTCACTTCTGCTTAAATGCATCAACAATTTTCTTCATGTCAAACATACTTCAGTTTCTCATTAAATCTTTTGACCAATCAAATGCTCTCTAGTGTCTGACATGCCCCGCCCCCTTCAATATGCTTCTTGCTTTTCATTTGTTGTGCTTGAGCTCAACCACTCTTACTGGCAGAGCGATGATACAAACAAAATGCTGTTTTTTGTGTTTTTTTAAGCACCTCCTCTTTTTTTTAAAAAGAACCCACAGCGTTTTGTTTTTGTCAGATACTATTGTTTTACCTTCTCTTCATTTCAAAACACTTTATGGGACCTTTAACAAAGCTAGAGGAAGATAGGTGGAGTAGTCTTGTATCATCAATATTTCTGAAAATGCTCAATTTTCAGTCTTCAGTGTGACACAAGCTGCATCCAAAATTGCATACTTCCATATTATATAGTATGCTAAAATCAGTATGTGAGCCGAGTAGTATGTCCAAATTTATAGAATTCAAATATCAGTATGCGAGAAGTACCCGGATGACCTACTACTTCTTAAAATCATAAATAGCTTATTAGTATGGCCTTTTTAAAGGGGTAGTTCACCTAAAAATTAAAAATATGCTCACTATGTACTCCAATATAGTACACTATATACCTTAAAGGTGCAGTATGTAAGTTTGACACCCAGTGGTTGAACTAGGCAAGCTGTGGAATGCCAGTTTGAGTACAGGAGCAAGTGATTTAAACTGTGTTTTAAATAAAAGCAACGACACGTGATAGAGGTAATATTCTCCATATTAAAAGGAGTTTTTGTTCTAACCAACACCTCGAATTGATATATTAGAAACGGCTTCTATTTCTCACTGCTGAATATGTGAAACCTATGACAGTGATCACCTCAGGTAAACCTTGTGTGTTGTATTCAGTGCTAAATGCTAACAATGTGAGTTTGAATATATTCTAAACCCTACCATTTCGTGAGTAGATATTCTTTGCTTCTGAATGCCTGTATTTAAATATCTGTCGTGTTTCATCTGGTGCAAACAGCCAAATTGCTCATCACTGACAATAAGGACACGCGGTTACAATGTAACCTGCTCACCTAATGTTTATGTTCATAATATTTATATCATTTGCTAATTAATAACCTCATGTGGAACTGAATCTGTCTCATTTCAACATCTGATACTGTCCATTTTGGTCACGGACGCATGCTTTCAGAGCCTTTCTGAATGAATGAATAAATGAATCAATGAAATACGCTGTTTTCCAACAAGGCAACCCAGGGTGCTGAAATGTAATTGGCTAAACTGGCATTGTGCAGGTAAAATTTACCTAAACGAAGACAGCGTTTTGGCATGGAAAAAACATTTTCAAAGCAGAATATCTGACTTCAGCATTGTTTTTCAGTTAAACAAGTATGTTCACTTAGGGTGTTTCCTAAATATCTACACACATATTATGGTATTTTTATGCTTTAGAAGAGTCATAAACTTACATAAAGCACCTTTAAGTGGTTTCAGAACCTTTATTTTCATACAATGTCCCTAGAGCATGTACTTAAAGTTTCAGCCCAAAATACCCCACAAATAATGATTTGTTTATTGATTACCACAAATACTGCTCCTTTTGGGCTTTGACCTAAATTTTCTCTTCTAGTTTGCTTTTGAAAGCACTATCAGTTGGGTTTAGGGAAGGAGGTGTGTGGGTCAGTTGATATTAAGCTAATGTATTATGGACGACGACAAGCTGACCGGCTTCTCTTAAAGACCTGCACGAAAAATACGTTAATATGTGCAGAAATGTACACAGCGACCTATGGGGGATTTACGAGAAATGGTACGTATGCAAAAACGTTCCTCAGTAACATATTTAATATTGTCAAAAATACACAGCGCCCTCCAGTGGATTTGTGAAAACAAAAACTGCAAAAAAACATAGTCCACGATACATATGTGTTGGTTTTCAAAAATGTATCCCAGGGCACACATTTCTAATGAGCCTGGTTGGATTGGTCAGATCTGGATAGTAGGGTTGTAGCGATTTCACATGACTCACGATGCCATACGATTCACGATACTAGTCTCACAATTCACGGTTTAGTCATGATTTTTTAACAAAATTATTTGAGACAAATTTAAAGTGAACGAGCCATTTCATTTTTTTTTCTCAAATGTAAAATTTTTTTACAAAATGAAATATTTTTTGCAACTACATTACAAATTTAAAACGAATTCCAAATCAAAAATGAACAATTCAAACTAAAGAAGACTCTTTAATATAAACAAACTAAAACTATATTATCAAACTAAATCTATGTTTTCTGGCATAAGCTGAGATCTTTGCACATTTACAATGTCCCCTGCTGATAAAAACAACTCTTTCACTGGGGACTGAGATGGCTGGTGTGGAGAGGAAAGCCTTTCCTAAAACAGAGAACAGTGTGTACAGAGGTGGTCAATAGATTCTCTGCTACAGGATTCTGGCAACTGGCATCAAATACTGATTATAATATATAATATATGATATAATCATAGACTGTAAAAGATATGGACGTAGTATCCGTGACGTCACCCATAGATTTCTGAAGAACGCAAAATAAGCTACAAGTAGGCATGGCCAATCGTCGCCATTTTGTTTGCGCGTCATCACACCAACCAAATACCAAACAAGGGCGTTTGGGAGAAACGCTTAATACTTCATTACCTGCGACTCGTTTGTGTTCTGACCACTTGTGCTTGGTTGTATACTATATCAATAAAGTGTTAAGTCTTTTAAAAACACTATTGTAATACATTGAGCCACTAAACATTGTTCTTATGACGTTTTTCTAAAGGAAGAAAATGAAAATCACTTCCAAACACTTCAGATATTGTCTGTGTTAGTAAATGCAAGGCTATTTATGAAATCCAGGGATAACACTGTATGACAACACTTCAGATGACTGTATAGCCTACAGCTAATCAATCTGTCAGATTCAGAAGTGCAATCAGGTTCTAAAGAAAAATATAAATAATAAATGATCTTAAATAAAACAAATACATTTATAGAGATGGTATAAGTATATAATTTCACTCACCTGGGAAATGGAGGCCACGTGAATGGTTTGTTAGCACAATTAAGTGCACACAGCATGCCATATCATCTGAAAATTGTAATAAATAATTCCAAAAAGCAACTGATTGTGTAAAGCCACATAAAACAAAACAAAAATTTGATGTATATGCTGAGATCAGCGGCTAATCAGCTGGAATCAGCTGAGGTGAAATGACGGCGACCAGTGAGACCTAGCTGTCACTCAAATGGCCACGCCCTTAATTATGCAGAATTATTTTAACTTACTATAAACAAAATGAATGAGTTTCACCCCCCTCACAGTTGTCATGAAGTGTAATATTAGCTGTAAGAACCAAAATCGTTCTTTGTACCAAGCTGTAAACACCTTTTTTTCTGCTGTAAAGTTGGCCATTTTAACGGTGGGGTCAATAGAAATCTGCTCTATTCTGGACCCAGGACTAGCAGAATTTCGATGAATTGCAATTTCAGTTACTTCCGTATTTGCTTCACAAGGGAGAGTGGGAGGTTGCCGCTTGGATATAATAAGCAAATTATTAAAAGATGAATGCACTAAATTGCAAAAGAGAGGGTACAAAAGGAACAATCTAATCTAATCTAATCGGGTTCTGTAACAGCACAGCTTTCTTTAACACTTAAAGGTTCTTTAACAACATCTTTAACACTTTAAAACACTGATGCAGCATGTGATCTCTGTAGCACTCGTCATTTTAGTCTACCGCTTCACCTCTTGTTTGTCGCTGATGTGCTGGCAAAGTGAGTTTGCACCTGTAACCACAACGCCCCCTATGTTCAAAACATGTAACGTGATTTCTTTCAACTTTTCTACCGGTTTAAGTCGTCAAATTTTTTAAATAGATTTTCAACCGGCTCACGATGAAACATTACACCCCTACTGGATAGACAATCTATGCATGCGGCACACAAATGCTTGGCACATAAAACTAATTGAATTTATTGCACTTACCTGCATTATGGATATTGCATATACTATTATCCCAACAACGATATCATTTTTCGATATATTTTGCAGCACTAGTAGAAAGATAGATAATGTATGAAATAGGCAATAATTTGAGCTCAGTTCTAGACTAATACTATGCAGTGTTCTTTAAACTTTCAGTGTTTTATTCGAAAAGGCTCAGTCTGAGACTTCACTCGACCTTCACAGCAAAGAAACAACCACAGCAACGGTGAGGGTGGACTGAAAGTGTTTGACAGCTTACATTTAAGGAGATCACAGCAACCTTGGCTGAGTGCAATCATCACACCAAAGACTTTACTGTTCTAGAATCCAAACAAACCATAGATAAGACTCAGAAAAGCAGCCAGAATGTTTTAAAATGAAAATGCAATATATTAGAACCGAATAGGAATGCTAATGGATAGCTATTGCACCATAAATAAACGCTGAAAGAGGGACTCAATAAGACGTCTAGAGGATAATATCATGTTTTTTCTCTGTTACAGGATAATGTGAATAAATAACCTTTTTTTTAGATTGATTCCACCCAAAAGTGTAAACACAGATCACAAAGCACATCTCAACCAATGGTGTGAGATTGAAGGCGGGACTACTTTTTACCTGACCAATAGAGAGCAACATTCATTCTGCAAGTAAAGACTTCCTTAGGAAAATTAAGGATAAATTATAAACTTAAAGGCAGACCAACTAGGAGCTACGAGGCTTTTTAATAAGTGGTGTTTGTTCACATTATTTCATTTTTTAAGTTTTAAGAGTATAAAATAAACTGTGGAATTTGTGGTGAAAAACACCATTAATTATATAATAAACAGAAAATTATGAAGCCTGTCAGATATTCCAGTCAGCCTATTAACATGTTCCTCCTTTTTCAAATCAAAGTTTATAATAAAATCTTATGATGGTTTCAAATTGTCTTGTTGCAATTATTCACTGAAGCTTTTATCACGATATACAATATTATCGACTAAAGCTACAAAAAAGATTACTTTACAGGTATAATAGTATAAAATACTTAGTATATTGTTTTATTGTATATACATTAGTGGTGGGCCGTTATCGGCGTTAATGCAAGACATTTATCGGGCGATTAAAAAAAATATATAGCCGTTAATCTATTCTTAAAGTTGGGTTGGGAGCTGGGTCTATTCTACGCAAGCTATGATGACTTTCACCTTGATATTTTAGCGCAAATGTATACCTGACCAGTGAGTTGTCTGGCCAAAAAGTGCCCTTCTGAATCAAATCAGCAGGATGCCCTTCTGGATCTTTTACTTACTTCGAAGACACCACTGACTACGCTTACATGGACATCTGTAATCTAGTTATTTGCCTTAATAGACAATAATATAATTAAGGTGTTTACGTCAAGTGCTTTAATGAGTTTCCTGTAATTTTGGGTAACTTTAACTGCAGTTCGCCAGTTTTACATTCACTTATGAACATTTCATTCATGCCCCCGTGACAAACTGGGGTATCAGACGCAAATAAGGAGTAAGGACTGATGAGAGTGTTATGGAATTTAATAATGCACACCAAATGGAAAGAAAAAACTTCTGCATTTCGCAATGTGTGTGTCAGAAAATATGGCGAAAAGTCCTACATGATGGTAATAGTTTGATTGCGGTGTTTACTTATAATAATAATAATAATAATAATAATAATAATGCCCCTAATATCTGCATACTCCATGTCTTAATTCCATTTCTGTTTAGTTCAGTTATGACTTTAGTCAGATTAAGGTAATCAAAAATCGCTGTTTAGAGCTTATGTAGGCCTACAGTTCAAAATTGATGTTTAACTGAATAAACAGTTCGTAAACACAAGTACATCTCATTGAACAGCATTTATTTTCATTACTAATTATCATAGTAGAACATTTTCTCATGCAGCTTGTGATGCATTTTGGAAATAGGAGATGAGCCCCTGGTCTAACACACCACCTGGCTTGAGAAACCCGTTCTCAAAGACTTTATTTGGGTAGCACACATATTCTGAATGTCTTCGGCAGAATTCAAATGAGCCATTTTAATATAGATTAATCTAAATTAATTCCAAGATTACAGTAATATAAAAAAACGATCTATGCCACCTATAATATATATGCAGGGCTTGACACCCGCCATCCTGCCAAATGCAGGTAGATTTAATTTGTGGCGGGTTAGAGAGCCGCTCCCATTAGCTACTTTGGCTGGTTGAAAATTATTTTTAAACTGTATTTTATAGAGAAGCAGCATGACTGATAAAATAAATGTTTGCGCGAGCAAAAGAAAGCAGGTGAATACCGAATGAGAGGATAATCATGCGCACTGGTGAGACGTAGGCTTTCTTTACTCACTGGCTTTAGTATCACATGCACGGGTGTATATTAATCTTGCACGCTCCCGGTTCCTTGCGTGAAGCAACATTGCCTGCAAACACAACTTGTGCGAATACGTAGTTCTCTTTGAAATAGACACGACAAAAAGTGAAGCTCCTGCATCCACAGTCCTGCTGCTTTCAAGAGCTAGTTTTTTTTTTATGGTTTAATTATCATCCTTTACAATAACATTGCTTTAATAGGAGATTAACTTCCCATTTATGTATAGTTAACTGGTGTTCTGGGACCTTTAGCTGGGATAGATTACTGTGCATAGTTTTAGATACATAACAATATGTAAAAAATATATAATTTTTTAAAAGAAAGGTTTTATAGAAATAAAAAGTAAATGTATACAGCAATATTTTGCTTGTTTGAATTTTTTTTTATTAGTTAAAATTTGTAGCTAAAAATAATTAGTTATTTGTTTATTTATTGTTTGTGTGGCCAGAGAAAAGTTTGGTAAAACCTTAATTTTGAGCCCTGAAAAAATCATGTAAATTAAGAACTAATTGCAATGCAACACCATTGCAAACATTTGCATGCCAAAGTCAAATTTATGCATATAAAATATATTTTTCCAACAACAAAATTGTGGCTAGTGAAAATGGCGAGTGGCTAGTAATGTTGAAAAACTCCTAGCCACAGCGGCTGGCGATCAAAAAAGTTAATGTCAAGCCCTGTATACATGTAAACTAATGTGTTAAATTAAATAGCAAAAAAATTATAAAGTACAAAAGAAAACCTTTTTTTTTTCAATAAAGTCTCCTTGTTAAACGTTAGCTAATGGATAAAAATGTGAGACAGTGAGAAAAAGTCAGATTTATTTAAATACAAAAAGTTAAATACAACAAAGTTAAAAGTTAAATAATTCAAAGATCAAAAAATATTTTTTTTATAGTTATTTTTAATAAAATGGAGGGGCATCATAGCAGATAGGAAACCTGTTTGAAAACTGATTATTTATAGAAAAATTAAACCTTTCTTTTAGAAAAGTTCAACTAAGAAACCCATTATTTTGAAAAGTCCAGCCAATAAGAGTTGTGTTGACACCTCGGACAGCTTATTAGCACCATAACAATGATTTGGAGTATATCTGAGGCAGATTTGCCATAATTAGATTGTCTCTCTTTCTCTCGCCCTCCTGCTGCACTCTTTCATTTGAGTGATAGATACACATTTTCACTTGCACCTCTTTTGCCCATAAATACGTTATTAATGAGAGAATAATTTTTTATGGCATGTCATGATAGCAGTAAATGACAGGATATTTGCCAGAATTAGTTACTGCCAGTAACGCTATAGCAGCCAGATGGCTGGTATTTCAGAAAAAAAAAAAAGAAATTGAATAAATAAGGTTGGAGATGAAACAACAAGCATGCAAAACTTGCTCTTTTTTTGTAGTCACTGACTATTTTAAGCCTGTTATACTTGACAATTAAGAACACTTATCAGTAATGGTGTCACATGTTAAGCCGTGATAACATTTACTCTCACTTCTCAATAATTAACTGAGTTCCTGATATCTGTTCCTCTGGAGCATTTGCACATTATCACAAACAGCATTTTAATTACCCTTCATTGAAATGTATGACACTTTGGAAAATCCAGTGTGATTTCATTGCTATTTGTAATTATGATAAAATGCACATGTGCAATTTAGTAATAGGCACTATAAAAGTAATAATACTACAAATGTAAAATGCAAAAAAGAGATTGAGAACTTTGGTCCCCCTTTATATTGTGGCCTTAACTAATATGGACTTAAACTGTAATTAATAATTTGTTACAAATGTACTAATTGTGTAAATACACGATTTTTACATTGTACTTATGATTGATTAAATACATGCATGTAATTTCACCTGTAATAAATTTCTTGTAGTGACACAGTTGAGCATCCCTTACACCTTTACCCACTCTTAAACATACCCATATTACCAAACCTGTCTCTAAACCTACCTGTATCCCATATCAAGAGCCCCACAAGTGTTCTGCAATATGTTTTGAACACAGTACTGTAAGTACATTATATTTATATTTTTAATGCAAGTACATAGTAGTTAAATCACTGTTCAACCAATATTTTGTGATTTCAGTTGTTTTGAACTAAAACATCCCTAAAAATCCTGGAAATTCAAATAAAGCTAAAACAAAATTAAAATATTGTATGCAAAAAATAGAATTTTTTTTAATAAACTAAGAAATGTTGTCATTTAAGTTTCAAGATCACTATAAAACTGAATCTCAAATAAACAACAGCGCAAATAAAATAACAAACACAGAATGAGTAATAATAAAATTGAATTGGCATGAAGGCAAATTTTATGTATAAAGCACAGTTTTACACAACCATAGTTGTTCCAAAGTGCTTTAGAATAATAAAAATAAAATATAAATATGAGTTAGTGTAACTGAGGCCAGCTAGCGAAGTGCTATGCAGGTAAACCTTCCTCCAGTGGTCCTCAATCTTTTTATCACCTCGAACCAGCTCAACGCAGTTGACGCTTTACCGCAGAGCGGTTTCGTAGGTTGTAGGTTGCCAGGCAACCATTAAACGTTATCTCAGAGGCTGACAAACTAACAAAACATTGCTGTAACTCTGATACAAGTTTTATTTATGGAGAAAATTATGAAGCACTGCAGTGTTTGGGTGTTCTGTGTTTGTATGGGATAATTAGTCTTACCGAAATGTGTATATTCCATATAAGCTGAAGCTGATCGGTCAATCCTTGTCACGTGACTCGCCAGGAAGGTCCGAGTATGTCACACCGCTCATGCACGCACCTCTATTGGAAACAACAAACTTATGCAAACTCTAGAAAAGACACGATATGCCAATGGCCCCTAAAAGTCTGCCGTCATTTGCGATCAGTTGATCATCTTCTTGCACAGCCATGGTGGATTCACCTGATTTATTGACAAATGGGTTGTGGATCCATTCCTTGGCAGTTTGCGGGTAATTCACTGGGCCTTTTACCATTGGCAAAGAAACTTTCCAAAGATGTCTGTTTCTTACTCATTTTGCTGCTTGTGGGTTAAATTTGGGCGCTCAAGTGACCGAGATGTAACCGAGAGAATACAATAATTTTTTCAAAATAAAAGATTTTTCAAAATAAAAGATCATTCATACTCCATTGATAAATAAAACGGAAATAATTATTAATTTCTTGTGCGGCCGGGTACCAATTGCTCCACAGGACTGTGTTCTCTGGAATCCTCTCAAGTGGTGGACTTCAACATTCCAATTGCTTGCCGCTGAACCACATTGTAGCTCATTAGCATAAAGTTGACTTGATTACAACTCTCCTCAACACGCCCACACTGGTGAAAATGTGCCGCGCCACTTATCGCCCCTGGCTTCCATTGAAAATGAATGACTTCTGGCTACTTTGACTCTCTCGCCACCTTTTGTGTGAACACACAGTAACAAGGAGGCTAAATACCAGTACACTAGTATTAAAAACATAAAAGGAAAAATAATAAATGTATAAACTAAAATACAGGTATAAAATAACAAGGTATTAGGAGTAAAAAGTCTTTACACTAGACTGAAAAGCATCCAATAATGGAGAAATCCTGAAAATATTTTTATCTTCTGGATTATAATGAAACATCTTGCTCTCTAAAAGTCTGTAATCTAAACCAACTACTTCCACCCGCTACTTTTGCCATCCTCCAGCTGCATTGTTTGTTTTCTTCCCAATTTCTAGAAGACCACAAGCTGCATTTCCCATCCACAACCCAGCTGTCCTGACATCACACTAAACTTTAGTCCATTTGCATTTGCACGTGCCTGGTTTTAACAGTACGCAGTGGTCTATCTAATGAGAAGGGTTTTTTTTTGTGTGAACGTCTGATTGTCTCTAATAGTTGATGTATTCCTCCGGGAGAGCGAAAGGTGAAGATCTCACTGCTGATCCACCTGAAGCAGCTGCTTGAAGCGCTTCAGCTGTAGAAGTTGAAAAAAACTCCTTGATTGAGCTGCGCTTTTGTGCGCCGTCATTATCGTTAAATAAGCTGCTGTCTCCCTGCCTAATGAAGACTGAGATCGTTCAAGCAGGACATTGTGAATAAGCTAATCAAAACTGAAGCGTCACCCTCTTTAAAATGATCTCACAAATGGGTCACATTTAGTTTTCGGTTATGAATATAGCAAATTAACAAGCGCATGTGTTAATTTTGTTGGCTAATTGTTCTTTTATTGTGACGTCGTCTCCATTTACAGTTGAGCAAGTTATGGTTTAAAGTTGATTAATAATTGTTGGAAATGTTCACGTCGTGCTTTATATCCTCTTATGTTGTCTGTTATCGTTTTGTAATTGTGGTTATGGATCCTGCATTGATAAATCACTCATCTTGGATCTGAATAAAATTAGATACTCAAAAACCTGCAGTCTGTAATATAATCCACATTCAGTGCTGATGAGTGGAGAAAAACAAGCCCAGAGTTTGTAGTATCTGTATAGGTGGATGAGAAAAACTAGATCCAAAGTCATATTTCACCACAAACAAACAGAATATAAATAAATGTATTAATACGTTTATTGGTATGTACAGTCAAGCCCGAAAGTATTCATACTCCCGGCTAGTGGTGTAAAGTAACAAATTACAAATACTCAAATTACTGTAATTGAGTAGTTTTTTCTTAGAAATTGTAACTTACTAAGTAGTTTTACAAATGTGTACTTTTACTTTTACTTGAGTACATTTTTAGTGCTGTATCTGTACACTCCACTACTTTCCTTCAACCTGCAGTCACTACTTTATTTTTCTTGTCTATGGGGATTAGAAACATCAGTCTTGTGATTCCTGTTCAATCAAATTGCACATAGAAGGTTAATAGCTTCATAATGAACTACCTCAAGACATGGGTGATTTATAATTGCAGCAAACTGTTAGGAAGCATTAAAAATGTCCAAGAAGATGTTCAAAATCTTTACACGCATTGACCCAGAGATGGTTAAGATGCATATCACTGATGGGAAAATGACAAATGTTTACTGTACACTCTCAGAAATAAAGGTATGAGAGCTGTCACTAGGGTGGTACCTTTTCAAAAGGTACACATTTGTACTTGAAGGGTCCATATTGGTACGTCAAAAGTATATATTAGTACCTACAAATTTTAACAGGAACACTTTTGTACTTTGTAGGTACTAATATGTACCCTTGAGGTATTAATATGGACCTTTTGGGTACAAATTTGTACCTTTTGAAAAGGTACCATCCCAGTGACAGCTCGCATACCTTTATTTCTGAGAGTGTATGATGACCTAAATGTCCTTAAACACCCAGCACAAGACGTCAACATGACGTCAGATTGACATTGTATGCCAATGTTGTGGGGACATTGCATTTTGTTTAGAAATGAAAATTGGGTTGACATCAGAAACCAATGTCAGGTCGACGTCAATGTCCATGTCCAACCTGAAATCAACAAAATATAAACGTCTTATGATGCTACAGCTTGACGTTGTGTGGACGTTAACACTATGACGTCTATTAGACGTTGGATTTTGGTTGCCATACCTGACAGTATTTGGCTCAATGTTGGATTTTGGTCACTTTCTAACACAACCTAAAATCAATCAAATATCAACGCCGTTTGATGTCGTTATTGGACATCAAAACACTGTTGTCCTTAGACGCTGGCTAGTCATTGAATTTTGGTCTCCTGACATCACAACCTAAATCTATCCTAAAATTAACATCTTATGACATTGTGTGCCTGTTGGGAAATAGCTAAATGCACTACAGAATGTTACTTTTACACACACATGCACAAATTACATGTAAATGCGTCAGCTTTTTACGGCGTAATACTCACTACTCACTACTCTTGAGTACTTTTGAAAGGACTACTTTATACTTTGAGTAATATTTACAGTATTTTTACAAAATAATGTATTTATTATTTTTAATATTTAACAAATACTTTTATTCTACTTGCACTACATATTTAGAAAAGCAATGGTATTTTTACTTAAGTATGAGTTTTCAGTACTCTTTCCACCACTGCTCCTGGCAAATTGTGGCAAATTGTTTTGTTCAAATTTAAGTAAAAGCTGATAAATCTTCCTTTCGGCTAGAATAAAAGTA
>CAIGQZ010010775.1:7013853-7031945 GCA_903798205.1 Danio tinwini
TCTGTCTGAGCTCCATTGTACTTCTGTGGTGAGAGGAGAACCTTACAGAAGGACAACCATCTGTGCAGTAATCCACCAATCAGGCCTGTATAGTAGAGTGGCCAGATGGAGGCCACTCCTTAGTAAATGGCACATAGCAGCCCGCCTGGAATTTGCCAAAAGGCATATTAAGGACCCTCAGACCATAAGAAACAAAATTCTCTGGTCTTATCAGACTAAAATAGAACTCTTTGCAGTGAATGCCAGGCATTACGTTTGGAGAAATCCAGGCACCGCCATTCACCAGGGTAATACCATCCCTACAGTGAAGCATGGTGGTGGCAGCATCATGCTGTGGGGATGTTTTTCAGCGGAAGGAACTGAAAGACTAGTCAGGATAGAGGGAAAGATGAATGCAGCAATGTACAGAGACATCCTGATTGAAAAACTGCTTCAGAGTGCTTTTGACCTCAAACTAGGGTGACAGTTCATCTTCCAGCAGGACAATGACCCAAAGCACACCGCCAAAATATCAATGGAGTGGCTTCACAGCAACTCGGTGAATGTCCTTGAGTGGCCCAGCCAGAGCCCAGACCTAAATCCTATTGAACATCTCAGGAGAGATCTGAAAATGGCTGTACACCGTCGCTTCCCATCCAACCTGATAGAGCTTGAGGGATACTGCAAAGAGGAATGGGCAAAAAATCCCAAAGACAGGTGTGCCAAGCTTGTGGCATCATATTCAAAAAGACTTAAGGCTGTTATTGCTGCCAAAGGTGCATCAACAAAGTATTTAGCAAAGGCTGTGAATACTTCTCTGCATGTGATTTTTCAGCTTTTTATTTTTATAAATTTGCAACAATTAAATTTTTGTTTTCACATTGTCATTATGGGGTATTGTATGTAGAATTTTGAGGAAATAAATTAATTTAATTAATTTTGGAATAAGGCTGTAACATAAAAAAGGGGAAAAAGTGAAGCGATGCGAATACTTTCCGCATGCACTGTAATATTGAGTAGGGGGCGGGGCTTTATTTTTGCGCTTCTCCTAATTTTCCCCATTCACAGCAATATAACTGTTAGAGAGGCATGACTAACGTATTTTGTCCAAGCAGTCAAATTGATGTCATCAGAGAAGTACTGCAGTTCAGCAGAAGCAATCACATTTTTGAATAAAGATTACCAAAACAAACTCACACGGTTGACTCACACGGTGGATTTATTGTCACTTTAGGACTAACAGTGTGCGCTAGCAAAATAGACTTGATAAATTTAGATGTCGTCCATACTTTAAATAAAAGGAGTTGAAATGGTGGTCACAGAGCTGTGCATTCAACAAATGGCTTTTCCCAGGTGCTGGCCGATAAAAGAACACGCTCATAAAAACATATTTTCAAAGCCATGCTAATGGTTCGGACCCTAGAGGTTTTTTGGCTGTGTAGTTCTCTCAATGTCACAATAAAAGAAGCTGGATTTCCCTGCGTGGTTTGAGTCCGAGTCAGAGGTCAAGCGTTTGAAGCGAAAAGCCGTGTGAAAATCTCTATTGTGTGGAGAAGCGCAGGGCGAACTGACACTCTTTAACAGTTAGCAGAGTCGGTTCAAGGACTCTCCTTGACATCTGACAATCCAGCACTGTTTTTCTGAAAGCAAGAGAACGACTGCATCTGATCGCCTTGTTAAGCTGTTCTTACACAAGGGATATAGAATAGCTGTTTTTCGGTTATGAGTAAGATGTTGTAAGGAAGTAGTTTGGCTTTGAGTTGTTGACTGCACTTGGATTTAAGTAAAATGTTATTGATATCAAGTAAAAGTACAGTGTTATTAATTCAATGTTATAGCATTACATTATATAGACTGCAAAAAATGCTTTCCTTACATAGTTTTTTTCTTGTTTTCTAGTCCAAATTCCTAATCATTCTTAAATCAAGAAGCATTTCTAGGAAAGCAAAATATATTGTCTTGTTTTAAGAATTAATAAGCAAAAAAATCTTGTTTTTCGTTTTGACAATTATTTTGCTTAAATGATTACCATTGGCTGATTATTTAGCTTTATTTAAGGAAAAATGCACTTAATTTTGCCATATTATTTCTTAATAACATGGCGAAATTAAGAATTTTGCAGTAAATGCTTGATTTAAAAATTTTGAGATATTTGGACTAGAAACCAGACAAAAATTCTAAGTAAGCAAAGCATTTTTTTGCAGCGTAGGCTTAAATGAATGATCTTTAAAAGCTTAAAATGATAACTCTGAATATTTATTGTATTTTTTTGTTCTTTTCAGCAAGAAAAAAATGTGCAAAAATTTACTTATAAAAAAATAAAACATTTGAAAAGATATAGGGTTTGTGTGTGTATGCTGTTTTTTAGGCTTTATAACTAAAATATGTTTATTTACTGTAATACTGAATTATTAATTGCAATACAATAAACCTATTTAAGTCAATACACATGCAATAATTAATAGATGACAAAAGTTTAAAGATAAAATGTGAAATAAAATCAATTAAAGTGAAAAGTAAAAATATAAAATTAAAACCTAATTTCAAATATGATTAAATTAAAACCATAGCTTCTAATGATTCAAATGATTTAAATATCATCAAAACACTGTCCATAAAAATTCACTTGAAAACTAAAACTATGAAAATAAATGCCAAATCAAGAAACAAGAAAGAATGAGCTATATATATATTATTATTATTATTATTATTATTATTATTATTATTATTATTATTGTTGTTGTTTTTTATTTAATTTTTAGTAAAAGCTAATTTAACATTAAATAAATGTTAGCTAAAAAGCTCAAACATTTGTATGACAGTTTCATAAATGTTTCATTTAGGAATTGCTAGTAATTTTTTTTAACAAACAATCACAACGAACAAACACAACGAAAGTAACTCATTGAATGTGAAATTCTTAAGTAGAAAGGCTGTAATCAGTCTAAAGAACACAATTATAGGCCTTAAAAAGTCTTAAATTGACTTAAATTGACTAAAATATTTCCTTGTAGGTCTTGAATCATCTTAAACCTGTCTTAATTTTCATTTGTTTATGTAAAGCTGCTTTTCCCAGTACTGGTTGTGGCTGGAAGGGCATCCGCTGTGTAAAACCTATGCCAGAGTAGTTGGCAATTCATTCCACTGTGGCGACCCCTGATAAATCAGGGACTAAGCCGAAGGAATGAATTGAATATAAAGCCACCCAATCGATCCAACACATATCCAATCACCAACAATACATCTCAATAAAACTTTTAACCAAACTATATTCATAACTAATATTATAACAGTCGGCTGTGCATTCATTTAGTTTTTAATTCATTTTGTTTTTGTATGGTCTGCTTGTTTTGACTTGTTATTTAGAATATATAAGAAATATAAAATATTAGAAATAACTAATTATGATTAGTTTTTTGATGAGGCAATTACTTTTTTTTCTTGCTTGGCCATTTACAAAATCCTTAGCGTTTAGTCCTACATAAGTCTGCATTTTCATTCTTCATGGTCTTAAAAAGTCTTAAATTTCATTCATTCATTTTCCTTCAGCTTAGTCCTTTTATTCATCAGGGGTCACCACAGCAGATTCAACCGCCAACTTATCCAGCATATGTTTTACACAGAAGATGCCGTTTCAGCTGCAACACAGTACTGGGAAGCATCCATATATACTTTTGCACGCTTAAGGGCGATATGACATTATGCAGTTCAAAACAACCATCTGAAAGGTGACACCACCTGTCACAAAGTATTTATTTTAGACAGGTATGTTTTAAAACTATTTTAGCCACGCAAAGCTGATGTAGATTGTGTTCTTGTTTATGAATGGGATATATGCACGGAAGTGTTGTTCAGCCACTGAAAACATCCGGCAAAAGATTGTCTATTTTTAAGTTTATGGAGTATCTTTTACAGCATTGATAATATAGTCGGTTAAAGAGCATTCGTTTAGTTGTTTGAATGTGTAAAAGGAGATAAAAACAAGCGATGTACGAGGATCAGCGAGCACAATTGAAAATGAAAAGTCCCTTGATGTCTTGGTAACGTAAACGTTAGTGTAATGTAAAACGATTGCAGGACATTTCTGTTTTTAGCTCTCCTTTTTTTCTGATCTAATTTTTATTTAGTTTAATAACAAAACATAAGTAAATGTGCTTTTCCACCTAACCAGCTTTACTAAGGTGAAGTTTGATTTATATTCACACATTTGTTCTGTAACGAAATTTGAAATAACTTTATCGTTTTAATTACTTTATTGTTTATAATTTATAATTTATTTTGTTATTTTGTTGTATTTTGTATATGGTTTGATTTGCTGAATGGATTAAGTTGTTTGGGGACTTTAATTATGATATTAAAATTGCAGAGCCTACCGGATATACAGTTGAAGTCAGAATTATTAGCCCCCCCCTGAATTATTAGCCTCCTGTTAATTTTTTACCCCAATTTCTGTTTAACAGAGAGATTTTTTTCGACACATTTCAACACATAATAGTTTTAATAACTCATTTCTAATAACTGATTTATTTTATCTTTGCCATGACGACAGTAAATAATATTTGACTAGATATTTTTCAAGACACTTCTATACTGCTTAAAGTGACATTTAAAGGCTTAACTAGGTTAATTAGGTTAACTAGGCAGGTTAGGGCAATTAGGCAAGTTATTGTATAATGATGGTTTGTTCTGTATATCGAAATAAATAGCTTAAAGGGGCTAATAATTTTTACCTTAAAATGGTTCCTAAAAAATTAAAAACTGCTTTTATTCTAGCCAAAATAAAACAGAGAAGACTTTCTCTAGAAGAAAAAAAATATGATCAGACATACTGTGAAAATTTCCTTGCTCTGTTAAACATCATTTGGGAAATATTAAAAAAATTTAAAAATTCAAAGGGGGGCTAATAATTCTGACTTCAACTGTATATCGCATGTAGTAATGAATAAAAAGCAGAGCACGGCAAGCATGAAACGCTAGGTAAAACAGTAAAAAAGGCACAGTCTGCTTCACGAATTTCCCATTCATGTGTTTTAGCTCCTGGTTTAAGGGAAAATAGGGTAATTTGGTTTATTTGTTTAAGATTAATGTTTGATCGTTGATGTTGGCTTAGTGTTTTAATTTTTGGGATTCATTTGTGTTTGTTGTTAGTTATTTCCTCTCTAGTTCTTACTGTGATTCATGATAAAATGATGCGTAATAATTCTATGGAGTGTGATCAATTAATGAATAGTGAAAGACTTAATCATCTTTTAACCGTTCTTCGTACCTTGCTTAAATGATCTAAGATGATTTGGCAGATCCTGGATCTTTTAATCTTGATAACTGATCTCTGGCTAATTTGGTTCTTCAAACAAGTTCGTGAATCAGATTAAAATGACAGGATGAACTGAGCTGAGATTGCTGCGTGTGTTGTGAAGGACTGATCTATTGATCCTTTAAATCATGATCAGCAATGCTACGATTGGCTGACGGCACAGCAGCGTAATGACATCATCTGATTGATATTCAATTATACATGTGAGCAAAATTACATAAAATTTATAGTAAACGGTTTGTTTAATATGATATGTGATAACTTTCCAATTTGTTGTGGGCCGCAGGCTTTACACTTTCATGTGTCAAGAGTATTTAGCAATTTAATTAGTTTTAGATTTAGATCAGATTTTCTTTATTATAATAGCCTAGAAATGTTTGTTTAAGGAATTTAAATAAATTTTGCATCAAAAGGCATTTTGATATCGGTAAAGGCGTCTGCAACTTTTGTGAAGCATCAAATCATCGTTATATTAGTTGTCAAAACATGTGCATGACTGCATAAATTATTATTCCTTTCTAAAAAACAAACAGAAAAACAAAAAAACAGTCGAATATTGTGCATGTCTATTATCATACAGAAATTGTACTAAAGCTGGGTTGGTACCTTAAAATAGTACACGTTTGTATCTAAAAAGTCTATATTAATAAATGTTCTCTTTGATCTCCTTGGTGAGAACCACCCCGTATTCGTATTTTTATTTCGGAGTGGAGATTGCATAGGTTTTATTTACATATATTTTTAAGCGTATATGTATATAAACAAATATTATTAATTATTTAATATTAAATATTTTTCATTATTATAAATGTATATACAGTATAGTCTTTTTTATTTTACTATTTTCTCAAGTATATATAACAGTCTACAGTATAGGTTACTACTGTAAGAAAAAATCAGCATTTGGTGCATACTTTCAGTATTAGACAGCAATTTAACTTTTGAAATTCATATATCCCATGTCACAAAAACTGCCTTTTTTCATCTGAGAAATATTGCGAAGTTACGAAGTATGCTATCCATCTTAGATGCAGAAAAGCTAGTCCATGCTTTTATGACTTCTAGGCTGGATCACTGTAATGCTGTTTGCTGGTTGCCCAGCATTCTCTATTAACAAACTTCAGCTAGTACAAAATACAGCTGCCAGAGTTCTTACCAGGTCTAGAAAATATGATCATATCACCCCAATTTTATCCTCCTTACACTGGCTGCCTGTTAAGTTTCATATTGAATATAAAATATTGCTTCTTACCTATAAAGCTTTAAATAATCAAGCTCCTGTTTATCCAACCAACCTTCTGTCTCGCTACAATTCAACTTGCTCTTTAAGATCTCAAAACTCAGGGCTTCTGGTAGTACCTAGAATAGCAAAGTTGAGTAAAGGAGGTTGAGCCTTCTCATTTATGGCCCCTAAACTCTGGAATAGCCTTCCTGATAATGTCTGAGACTCAGACACACACTCGCATTTCAAAACTAGATAAAAAATCTTATCTTTTTAGCAGAGCATACACTCACTAACGCTAAGTGCATCACTTAGCGGTATGACGCATGATTGTGCCCCACGCAGGTTTTTGCATCTCGTTTATATACACTATGAACAGCAGCTACACTAATTATTCTCTTTATTCTCTATTTCCACTTGGGGGTACTCATCCCGAGGCCCTCAGACTATGCAGCGCCACTGATGCTATCCAACACCAGCAATGGGATGATCCCAGGGCCTTCATAATCCTGGACCAGGCCGTATCCTGAGCAGCTGCTGTGGTGGTCATGGTGGAGTGAGAGCATGAGACTGATTCCTGTGAGACTGATTCCTGCTCCAAGGACAGACTCGCTGAGGTCCAGCTTCCTGCGCCTAGACTGCATCTCTGCACAAGACGTTTGGCCATAGGAGAAATGGTCGTGCCCAACTGAGCCTGGTTTCTCTCAAGGTTTTTTAAATCTTCACTTTCGCCAATTGGTGAAGTTTTTTCCTCGCCGCTGTCGCCACTGGCTTGCATGGTTCGGGATCTGTAGAGCTGCGCATCGATGGAATTGCTCTTCAGTGTTTGGACTCTCAGTAGTGATTATTAACCCACACTGAACTGAGCTAAACTGAACTGAACTTAAACTCTGAAAACTGAACTGACACTGTTTCAATTTACTATAATCTTGACACAATCTACATTGTATAAGCGCTATACAAATAAAGGTGAATTGAATTTAATTGAATATTACCTCTGCTTGAAATGACCTGATCTAATCCTGTTTACATGATATGAGCCTGCTCCCGAGCAGGCTTGAGCTACCAGAACTGTTGCTATGACAACAACACTCGGAAGAGTTTTGAAGAACGAAAGGATCCTGGATCATGTTAAGTCGATAATAATCAAATCCAGCTAATTGAGTAATCCACGTATGAAAAACGGACCCCAGGACGCTACACGTTCATTTTTGAACATTGACAGCCTGTGACACAGTTTTGTGGAAATATAATTCCTGCACCCGCTGGCCTGTCAACAACTATGCTTGATAAAGTGCGTGTCTCCTTAGAGTTTTCTAACTGGAGAATGACATGATCTAGTGTTAAGGCCCGTGCACACTGAGACATTTTTTGCTCGCGTTTTCCTTTGACGTTTAACGCCTTGTGACTAAATAAAGGGCGTCAATGTGATCGTGCACACCAGCAAGCAAAACGGCAGGCGCAAAAGCAGCCTCATGCTCGTTTTTTTGTTTTGTTCAAAACCTTCTCCACCAATCAGATTGGCACTTTTGTTCACGTGCACGGAGCTGCTGAATTTACAGTAAACAGCACTTGGAGGCGCTCAAGCGCAGCACTGTCAATGCGAGCGCACATTGAAGAAGATGCCCAGAGGCATGATGAACGTGGAGCTACACCGGTGTACAATAATTATTTCTTCATCACTAGAGCTGGAGCTGCTACTTGAACCATCCATAACAACAAGCGTGTCAACTTTGTCTTCTTTCTCTGTGTTACAAGCGGTTGTCAGGAGCTTAAAGTTGTGTAGTGCCATCTATCGTTAGGGAGTGATTTTGCATACTTTTCTGCTTGACGCCTGTGAAAAACGCTTGGGTTTATATCCAGAAAAACGTCTTGGAAAACGCTGACGATAAATGCAAACGAAAAGCGTCCCGGTGTGTACGAGCCTTTATAGCTAATCAGTGCGCGTTCGCATGTTCATGACTTAAGGAGGCGTGGCTTTGGATGGCAGGGGAGGGTCGTAAAATTTCTAAGCTATTATGCTAATGCTAGCATTCTGGCAGATCACCTACTGCACCTTTAATTAATGGTATCACGACAACCCTAGTCTGTATAAAGTAGCAACTCAAATTAAAAATCATGTTATTTAGAAGTCAAAGTTAAGACAAAGTATACAAAACAGTGACCTTGAAAAACATTTAAAGCGCACTTCGAAAAAAAAAAAGCTTTAGAAAAAGTCTCTCCCCGTCAAACTGTTTTGCCATATATATAATGGCGTCGCGCAAACAGCCTAACCTCTAAAATTAAGGTGACTGTCTGGGAGATTTTCACTGATGTTTATAATATTCCTTATGCGCAGTGAAGCTCGTGTCTCTGGAATTGACTTCTCAAAAACAGATTAGTTTGGGTCGACTGCCTCGGAAAATTGCTGACCTTTCCCACCTTGTAGCAACTAACACAGTTCTGTCAGTGCAACATCTGAAGTGGCCAATAAAGTTTAATCGTCCAAACATTCATTCTTCCATTAACAAAGTGCAGAGCCGCCTCTAATGGAGTGAGGGTCACCACTGTCTGCTTGGGTCTCTGTGCGGGAGCTTTCTTTAATACAATAAAAACACACACACACACACATGTTGGTTTTAGTGGTTTATGAGGACTCTCCATAGGCGTGATGTAATTTATATAGTAAAAACAGCTTATTATATGCCCTGGATGATGAAAGATGATGAGTTATGGATAGAGCTGATGTTAAACGACACAAGGCATTTTGGTAACTATAAAAGAAACAATAATAAAAGGTGTACACTATAGTATATCTATAAATTCAATGTGTTTTAAATTATGCTTATTTATGAATCTATTGTGTGGAGTATGGACCAATTTTGCCCCTGTATATTAAGTAAACCAATCTCAATTGAACTAATTGGATCTGGATTTTTCTATGGCTAGATATATTTATAGCCTATTCATATTTTTTAACTAGTATTAGATTTTAACAATTTTAGATTGATTCTAAGGATCTGACAACATACACTAATCTGCCACTTTATTAGGTCCAATTGCTCATTAACACACATTTCTAATTAACCAATCACATGGCAGCAACTCAATGCATTTAGGCATGTAGACATGGTCAAGACGATCTGCTGCAGTTCAAACCGCGCATCACAATGGGGAAGAAAGCTGATTTAAGTGATTTAAAAGTGGCATGGTTGTTGGTGCCAGACCGGCTGGTCTGAGTATTTCAGAAACTGCTAATCTACTGGGATTTTCATGTACAACCATCTCTAGGGTTTACAGAGAATGGTCCGAAAAAGAGAAAATTGAGAGGCAGTTCTGTGGGTGCAAATGCCTTGTTGATGCCAGAGGTCAGAGGAGAATGGCCCTCTGAATGGTTCTGAATGGCCCTCAGAGGAGAATGGTTCCAGCTGATAGAAAGGCAACAGTTACTCAAATAACCCCTCATTACAACAGAGGTCTGCAGAAGAGCATCTCTGAACACACAACACGTCCAACCTTGAGGCGCATGGGCTACAGCAGCAAAAGATCACACCGAGTGTCACTACTGTCAGCTAAGAACAGGAAACTGAGGCTACAAACCGCACAGGCTCACCAAAATTGGACAATAGAGGATTGGAAAAACATTGCCTGGTCTGATGAGTCTTGTATTCTGCTTCGACATTCGGATGGTAGGGTGAGAATTTGGCATCAACAACATGAAAGCATGGATCTATCCTGCCTTGTATCAACGGTTCATGCTGGTGGTGGTGTAATGGTGTAGGGGATATTTTCTTGGCACACTTTGGGCTCATTAATACCAATTAAGCATCGTGTCAACGTCAGCATACCTGAGTATTGTTGCTGACCATTTCCATCCCTTTATGACCACAGTGTACCCATCTTCTGAGGCTACTTCCAGCAGGAAACGTGTCATGGTATAAAGTGTGAATCATATCAGACCATTTTTTTTTTCACAAATGGCCTCCACAGTCCCCAGATCTCAATCCAATAGAGCACCTTTGGGATGTGGTGAAATAGGAGATTTGCATCATGGATGTGCAGCCGACAAATATGTAGAAACTGCGTGATGCTAACATGTCAATATGGAGCAAAATCTCTGAGGAATATTTCCAGTAGCTTGTTAACTCTTTGCCGCAAAGGATAGTTCTTAAGGCAAAAGGGGGTACAACCAAGCACTAGTAAGGTGTACCTAATAAAGTGGCCAACAAATATGAAGAAACTGCGTGATTCTGTCATGTCAATATGGAGCAAAATCTCTGAGGAATATGCCCAGTAGCTTGTTAAATCTTTGCCGCAAAGGATAGTTCTGAAGGCAAAAGGGGGTCCAACCAAGCACTAGTAAGGTGTACCTAATAAAGTGGCCAGTGAGTGTACATTTAAAGAAACTGACAAACTAAATAAAATTAAAAGATTACAAACAGTTAATGATAAACTTCATCGTGATTCATTTTTGAATGTACTCTTTTTGCCATTTGATAAATGCAACAATGCTATTAAGACCAAGTGAATTTACCATGCTTAAGCGCTTTTGTGCACCCAACAACTCTTTCCTCCATCCTCGTTTTCCTTTATTTTACCCCTTTTCTCATATAATTACAGTTCTGGCTCCTTGGAAATTCTCACTCTTCATTTCCCGTTCCTTCTTTCATTGCATAATCATAAAGCCATTCACCAGTCCATCCTGTGGTGTGAAGGAGGTCTGGGTTTTGGCACTGCGATGGAAACAGTGATTATCTCTGTGGGACGCCTCTTACAGCAAGTCAGCCAGACCCTGGTGACCCGTGCAGGCCAGCTGAAGTCAATCTCCATTTCAGAACCTGAAAATTACACATGATGGAAGAACAGAGTCAAATTTACTGGGCTTGTAGTGACCCCGCTTGCGTCTTTATGCATCTTTCTGAGTGTTTGAGTGAGTGGCAGTGTATATGGTTCACAAGCAGCATAAAGCCAAATATCTTAATTGGTATTTCCAGCCCAATCTCACGAGGAAATGTAACTAGTTTACATATTGTCCAAAAAGTGGCTAGTTTGCATGAATTTGTATGATTTTATTGGTATGAAAACTTACGATTTTTCAAAAGGACAACTTTAAACCCCATCCTTAAACCTACCCCTCATTGATATGAATGAGATTTTACAAATGAATATGATTTTATCACTAAATTAAAAAAGTTACGCATTATTGTGAGATTTTAATAGTATTTCATGTCTGTATATTGATTATAGTGAAAATAATTTTAGAAATACAGATTTGTTCCTCATTGGAAATACGTGTTTGAGCCTACATTTTTGTGTAAAATACTCTGGGTGCATTTCATTGCACTTTTCAAATGACAAATCTACTAGAGGGTGCTGTTGAGCATGCTTTTAAACACTGCTGATTGGCCATTGTGTTCACGTGCTCAACAGAAATGATGGTGATTGGCCGTGAAGGTCATCGGTTCACCATTCTTCACTCTGAATCTGTGTTTTGTTATGTCTCAGATACACATTTTTCTTGTACACGTCACCTATTAGGGTTGTCAAAGGTATTATATTTGAGCACATATTTGAGCACATACATAAACTTCTGATTGACCACTGTGTTCATGTGTTCAACAGAAATGACTGTGATTAGCCATAAAGGTCATCGGTTCACCACTTTTCACCGCTTATCACCGAGTGCAAACACAGATACAGGAACATAAGGTATTTCAAAGCCGCGTTGATCAGTAGATCCATCAGCGGATTGCTTGTATGTCAGCTCATAGACAGACCAGCAGATCAACACGACTTTAAAACGATCTAATCTTAATGTATCTGTGTTTGCACTTGTTGAATTGTGGTGAAGTGAGGTGAACTGATGTCCTTCGCTTTCCGTCAGTCATTTCTGTTGAGCATGTGAACAGAATGACCAATCAGCAGTGTTTAAGAGCATTGACTTTTAAGGCCAATCACAGTCATTTCCTTTGCGCATGTTAATGCAGTGGCCAATCTTCTGTGTTTAAGATGGTGCTCAACAATGTTCAAATGTTAGCTGAAAATAGGCGTTTTTTTTTTTTCGGTAACGATTGGTAGCGAACTCGATACCTTTGACAACCCTATTACCTATAATGAACCACTGACCTAAATTCTTCCCTAAACCAACCAATAGTGTTTTCAAAAGCAAACATAAGAGAAAGTTCACCACAGCCACATAGTTTTACTTTGATTTTACATTGTTTTTATGTCTTTTGTGGAACCTTACCAGACTCAAACCAGAGCACTTTGCATCAACTTACAAGGTGAGCTACCGAGCAAACTGACCACACTCACCAAAAAATTTTGTTTTGTGATATTAATTTGGTGCTGTGCACAGAACAAAAATAATAACTTATTTGCAGATTAAAATGTCCCTGTAAATAACACTAGTGTGAAAAAGAACAAAAATAGTTGCCATCATACTGCCCCCTAGTGTTTATTTTACCAAGAATCTGCAGTCAAATGTATGTTTTTCTGCGGTTTCACAAATAATGTAGAAGAAAGCTCGGATTGCCTATGAACTTGTGTGAGAGAAATATAGGTAACTTTACAATAATGTTACAGTAATTAATGTTTTTACTAACAAACAATTAACAAAACATTTGGTAACACTATGTTGATGGTCCGTTTAAGTATTAGTAGACTGTTTGCTTAATATCTGCTGATACTGCTGCTAAACAGACATTTAACTGATTATAAAAAAAACCTTGCAAGTACCTTGTAAGTCAACTTACCCTAAACCCAACCAAACAGTCTACTCATAATCTAATTATGAGAATTCAACAAACGGACCATCAAAATAAAGTGTGACCAAACATTACAGTTTTCATCTTTGTTTATGTTACTTAATAAAAAATCTAGTTCAGTGATGGTTTCTTGATTAACTATGCTAACAACCAAGTCTTTGGATTTCAATTAATATTAACATTAATTATGTATATTACATGCTGTAGAAGTATTGTTCATATTTTATTCATGTTAACTAGTTACCTGGCATTAACTAATGAGGCAGGCCTTATAGTATAATGGTATCAGTAAAACTATTATATTAACAAATGACATATAATATTATAAATATAATATATTCAATAATATTATATTTTATTATATAATTATAATAATATAAAAATTATTTATGGCAACTAGTGGAAATTTGTTTTGTTTATTCATATGCTAACTGATAAAAAACAAATAAAAATCAACAATTTATTTAATTAAATAATATTAAACAACTAATAAACGACAGAAGACATTAGAAAATTACCAATAATTTAAATTAAATCTGAATTTATAGACACAAGAGCTCATTTGAAATATGAATACTGAAATTGAAGTTACAGTTTCTAAATGTTTAAATGCCGAAATATGAAAATAAAATATGAGAAAAATGACAAAATCACATAAAAACATAAAATATAAAAGTAAACATTAATTTAAAGGTAATTTTCAGGCCAACTTTAAAGCCAATCATCATTTGTAGATGTGGAAATTGCAGATGAAGGAAGCGTGAGACGTGCTTTAAATGTACATGCGTTTGCTGGGTTTTCTATGAACGTCCCTGCTGTCCTTTCATGGTTTTCTGCGCTGGTTTTAAAAGCGTGCGTCTTTCCGAGTTTATTTGAGTGATGATGAGTGGCAGCTCCTGATGGACGGAGCAGAATAAACACTGGCTGCGGTTCTTACCGTGGGTTTGGAGGTGAGAGAAAGTGGTTTGGATGAGTTTAGCGTTGGCAGGCCTTCAGGGCAGAGCTGTGATCAAAGACTAGACCGCGGGTCAGGAGGAAAACAAAGCTCACAGCGCTCGAGCGAACAGGCAGTTTTAGGAGAGAAGACAGACGGAGAAGTTAAAAGGACGGGGTCACGAGGAGGCCGTGAGGAGTGTGTGCGGTTTATCGTCAACCGTGATCATCTGCAAACAAAGATAACAGGGATTTAAAGGGTACATATTAGGCAAAAATCACTTTTATAAGTGGATTAAGCACAGTTGTGTTGCAACAGTGTGTGAATATAACCAGCTTCTAATGGTAAAAATTCATTATTTCTATTTATAATCACAATAGGGTATCGGCAGGGTCTTAAAAAGTCTTAAATCCACTGAAATATTGTATTGTAGGTCTTAAATCATTTTAAACGGATCTGAATTTTCCTATGTTTCTATTCGTATGTGTAAAGCTATACCTTATTGCGCCCACACTAATCCAATCACTAACAATATATTTCAATAAAAGTTTTAAGAAATGTTTATTTATTAGCCCATATTATTTATTAATATGATTTAATTATCTTCCTTACAATAACATTTGTTTTTATTGTTTTTTTAAGGTTTTAAATTGGTTATTAAAAAATCTTTAGCGTTAAGCCTTGTGCACGTCTAAAATTTCATTCATTATGGTCTTAAATTGGTCTTAAAAAGTTTTCAATTTGACATGATGAAATCTCTAGAAACCCTGCACACTTGATTAAAAAATAGTGATGTGTGAATCGATACTAAAATATCGATATCTCCGATACCAGCTTTGTATGTTCTAGAATCGATTATCTTATAAAAATATAGATATTTCAATTATTTCGACCGAATATGTATTTAATTGGAAATAGAAATACAGTGGAAAATAAGCACAATTACCATAGGTAATCTGAATAATGCCAACTTTGTCGGAACTATTTGTTCTTCCGCCTGCCAAGTCATGTGCAAAATATGCCACTGTACAACTGCAGAGCACGCTAGCTTGCCACTCAGTCTGCTGGCACATGTTGTTCAGTCAAATAGTTCAGATAAACAATGAGGTTTGGGACACGTGTAAGAAAACAGTGAGGTACTGTGGTAATACCACAAACCTAATTAAACATCTACATATAAATCACAAGATGACAACTTCTATCACAGGCACAGGTGCTGCTAGGGCGAGACAAGCATCGCTTTAGGTGCAGCAGGCAGGCACTATCTAGGTACAGAGAGAGAAAATGTGGCTGTATTTGGTGATTTAGTTTTTTGTGACAATGATAAAACAACGGAAAAAGGTTAAAAACACTTTTCAACACAAGGGACAAGGGAACCGGATTAATATGTCATTTAATGTAGAAGTGTGAATGTTTTAAGATGTTCAGGCAGGCGTTTTAGGATGCTCAGATCCTGTCAAGAAATATGTAAGTTGGCTCTTTTTTGTATGATAATTCTTCATCAATAAACAAGAATAACAAGTGAAATATCTCGTATTCAGTATGAAGTGACACTTTTAAGTACACTACTTGTTACTTTAATTTCCCAAAACAGTCATTTTTGGGCAGTATCTGTATCGGCTCGGTATCGCCGTTACTCGCCTTTACTTGGTCTCGGATAGGAAACCAGTGGTATCGCACATCACTAATAAAAACTTTCTTAGTAAATCTTCAGAAATACGTTGACTGACATTCTCCCTTTGTACGTGTCATCGAGGGCTAAAGCCCCGCCCATTAGTGATGATCTCTCCCTCATAAACATAGACAGCCCTAAGTGAGAAGCAGCCGTCAGCCATTAGAGTTTTCACACTGTAAATGCTGAAGATCATTTTAGCAACTAAGAGGAATTTTAAATTGTAAGCTTTAGGATGCACAAATGGACACTGTAGTCTCCATAGACTGCCTTCTTCTGAGACACTTCCTTTCACATTTTCAGTTTTTTACATTAGACCCCCTTAAAGATGGAGTCTGCTTTAGATGTGTGGATCAGTGACTGTTATCTGCACAGAAGCTGAAAAGGTTTACGAACCTTTTGCTGACAGCGATGAATGTTTGCGTCTCAACAGGTTTTGATCTTTGGTTTCATTCTATAATACTGGATTTATTTTTCTACGAAAGTTTGAACTTTGAGAGTGTTTAAACAAGAGAGAAAAGTGTGAAATTGTCAACATATCTGAGAAAAGTATATAAAGTGTGGAGTGAGGGGTTTTACAGCCTTAAAACATCTATAATAATTGTAAAAAATAAAGCTGATTACTTCGCGAATTTTCATCGCCGATGGCCGATAGACATCAAAATGCTGAGCTGGCATCTCAATCCTCCGGACCGTCCCCGTCGCAGCAGCAACTCGCTAGTGAAAAATACACACTTAGGGCCCGTTTACACTAATACATTTTAATGTAAAGAGCGGAAATGATCTACGTCCACGCTGGCGATTCATCTAGCATTTCTCAAAAGCCCTCCTTCCACACTATATACCTGAAAACGCACATCATGTGACCACACACACACACTCTGTCATGCGCTGCAGCAAACGCGCGCATCTGAGCTCCAGCAGTCAGCAGGTACTTAGAGCACAAAACCCCTGAGAGCAGTGCACGTCGGACAGTTTATCAAGGACGTACCACTGAATCGCATCTTACTATAGTTGTTAAACATGATATTTAATTAATCTCGTCTCTATCTAATGACTCTTCTGTCTTTTGAATCTATCAGGTAAGCATCAGTACACTGCTTCAATTTAGAGATCTGCGTGGGACTGAAATTGTAAAACCCGCCAGGTTTTATACCGCACCCGACTGTTCCCGCTAAATTTAGATCTGGTTTTCAAAATCTCCTGTTAAAATTGGGCAGTACCAAAAGAGAAAGATAACAGATAAGGTTGTGCAAGGATTGTAGGCGAAATGTCAGTTTTATTTGCTTCTTTGTGATGAGACATGATTGCTGTGTGACGTGCGATTGAGGTTTGTGGCTGGTGAGGCACAAGTAAAGTCAGATGTACAAACATATCCACTCAATATATTTGACCATGACCGATTGTGTTTCATATATCATATCAGCATTATTTCTAAACATGTAGCAGGTACTTATCGGGCCACTGAAGAATATATAGCAATTAAATAGGCCTCGCGAAAAACACTCATCTGAATGTTACAGAGTCCAGTTTAACCCCGGCAGATGCACATGCTCTTTCTCATTCACACCCACACACGGAGCACCACAGCAGATGCGTGCTCTCACATTCACCTTTCACATTTAATTGCTTTATTGGCATGAAATAACTATACGTTCGTATTGCCAAACCAGGGCAGTAGTGCTCTCTTGCATTCTCTCTCTCAACACAGACACACCGCACTACGGCAGATGCGCTCGCTCTTTCTCGGGAGCACACGCTCTTTCTCTCAAGAGAGCTATATTGTTAGTTCTCGTAAGTTCCTGACCGCTACCGCATTTTATTCAAAAATTTTTTCCCACGCCACAAGAAAACTGGTCGGGTCCTCTACTTCAATCTTTCGGTTTCACGCTTGTACTTAGTAATTTTAGTGAAAACCTCAGACACTGTTGGTTGGTTCCTGTTGGTTGTGCACCTTTTTTACCAACCAAGTTTGTCGACATCATTATGACGACACAGATCACTCTGCCTATTCATGCCAGAGTCCCGCGGAAAAAGTGATTGACAGTTGGTAACACAAAGAGCATGCGGGTAAGGTAGTTGAAATGGTAGGCTACAATCAATAAATTTGTTGTGGATTAATTAATTATTTATAAATAATTAATTCACCACATCCATAGTGATGTTTCACATTAGATGTCATACGATGCCAAATTGGTTGGCCATCACACACCCTAATATATATA
>CAIGQZ010010775.1:7046494-7057654 GCA_903798205.1 Danio tinwini
ATAATAATCTAAAATATTTGCATCCATTCATCCATCCATCCATTCATCCCATGATACACCAGCATTCAAAATGTAAGATCAAACCAAAAATAGATTAACAATTTTATTTAACATGAATACATTTAGTTGATGTCAAGTCACAGTGAAGACATTAACAATGACAACTGTTCTGTTTCAAATAAATGCTGTTTTTGGTCATCAATTTATAAAATAAATGCAGCTTACACTAAATGCATGAATGCAGGCTAAACAAGTATAGTGACCGAAAACAACTGTAATGAAACCATCCACATCCCGAATAACCTACCACAATTTCTTCCATCATCCTTATATTTTAGTGGAAAGCCTAAATGCTTTCATACATGTGATTTGAAGCATGCGATGGTGTGATAATAACACTAATACTAAAATGGTTAAGGCATTTTAAAATGACCAAAACAACATTTCAGATGTTATACAGTGTGCTCAGCCTGCTGGTTTGTTTACATTATGTAATGTAGCTGTGTGAACATAAACAACATATCTGAATGTAAAACATTTGAAGTTCAATGCAAAGCGAGACATTGGATTTTACAGAGTTAGTTTAGCAAAGCCTACAGCGAATGAATTCGGGGACTACAAATACATCCGGTGTGAGATCACAAGAGCTTCCGGTTACGTGCATTCACCACGCGCACACACTCTGTGCAGCAAAGGGGTGTGGCCAGAGGCGCTGTAATGTTAAAGCAGTGAAAGCTAAAATGCCATCCAAATGCTGCTGTTTCCACAGAGCTTCTTCTGTTTCTGTATTTGGGCTTTCAAAGCACACAACACGAAGAGAGATGTGCTTACAGTTTAATTTTAATTATGTTCCAGAGAATTATAAAAAAATATATAGCTAGCATTTGATAAAGGAGAGCTCCCAGAATCTCTCCCAGTTCAGTGCTGGATTCAGCTAAAAGCTCCTCCAACTGACGAAGCTGTGGATTGTGAGCCACAACCTGTAAGTGTTTTTATCTGTTAAAATGTATCTATTATATGCATTTTTCTAGCATTAATGGTATGTTGTAGCGAGGACATAAACAAGGATGTGAACAACAAGAAATGCTGTTTGGCACCGCTAACAACTTAGCTACAAATTAATATTTATCAGTCAAACTGCTGTAAACAGCCACAATCTTCAGCAGCGCGTGCAGTCTCTTTATGCGTGTATCTCGATGCAAACATTTTCCATGCGTACTACATCTCAAATAACAAACTCACAAAAGATTGAGAGTTTTATATTACTTACACATGATTATTCTGAATATATGTAAAAGACACTTGTCAGATTTTATTTTAGAGAGCAGGCGTGAGCTGTGTGCTCTTCATTTCTGTCTGATTCAGCTGCTCTGAGCCTCTGACTAGACTGTTTACACATTGCATGCAAAAGCACGCACTTGTAGGGCTTGATGCTAGATATGGTTGCGGCCGGTAGTTAATGAGAATTATTTATATTATTTATAAAATTTCCCATTCATTGTATTTTAATAACGCCTACCGCCACTTAGAGTCCATAGAGGCAACCTAGGCATAATAGTAAGGGCGGCAAACGCGCGCCCCAACCCCCTCTCCCCAGTCCTCATGCACGACAACATCCAATCCCTTTACTTCATAAACCGATCACTTTCGTTTTCGCTTTCGGGTTGAGAGTGGCGTGATAGTCCTTTTCCTAGAGCGGCAGTTCAGCTTGCTCCGGCCCTGGCTGTATATAATCTAAGTAAGATATATGAAAAAATAACCTGATTTTCTACAAGTGAAGCATAAACACACATTGCTTTTCATCTTATAAACACAACCAAGTCTTTAAAATACACTGTAGACCACCCCTTTACTGAAAATACTGGAGTTTGTTCTGTAAAAGTGTTTCCATCGCAGTTTATCCACATATTTTCTTATGGAATAAAAAGTTTATCCTACTCAGTTATGTGCAGACGTTTTTTATACGCATTTTCAAAATTTATTTGCATGTTGGCGTTTCCATCAACCAATTTTTTTATGCGCATATCCAAAAAAATAGGTGCATGGAAACTTAACTATTGTGTCGCATAGTGTGAATTACCACAGCGTTGTAAAGACCCAAAATCGAGTCGTAGTCTGAACAGCACGGCGATCTGTTAATGTTTAACAGTCATGTGTGAATTAGGCTTTCAATTGTTTTTCTTCTGAAATGTTAGAGATAAAGATAGGAACTGGTATTACCAGACTACTAAAAGCAACTAAAATTGATCTTGTTCCCATCCTTACCAATCTAATTAGAAAACTCAAACATAATAAAACAACATCTCAATGCACACAAGCCTCATTGGTGCGAAACTACGAATAAACATTCCAAACACACCCATAACATTCCTGCATTCAGGCATGAGGGATTATGTGGAGAAAAAAACCTTGTGATATTTCAATCCAAATCCAGCCAACCGCAATCATATTTCCTTGTGCTTTAAGAAGAGACGTGCTCCTCTCCAGTGAGTTTTGAGTTAGCCGCTCACAGCTGTTTACCATGCGATTACCACAGTTTCTTGTCAGTCTGCGCGCACATGTCGAGAGGAAACAGCATCTGTTGGAGTTGCACAGTGATTGTCGGCTGCTAGGAAAGCTTCGGTATGCTTACCTGATCGATACGCCTCTTGCAGATTAATATGCGAGTTGTGATGTGACCCTCCTCACCGTACAGCTGAACTCAGGCTTTTTCTGATCTTTTCCCAGGCTCCTTTGCACACGCACTATAAGCTTTAAATCTACTTGAAAAGGAGAGGCTGATTAATTAAGACTGCAAAGTAAGAATTTAAGGCTTCTGTTAAAAGTACTTAAAAGTTGTTTTTTTGGATTGATAGCAATAAATAGGCTGTTGTAATTGATAACATTAGCTATTTATAATCATTAATCACTGTGAAAGCATAAGTGTTTGGTTTAATTAATGCAAGTTCCATTGTTTTTGTGCCATATTTAAAAGCATTAGGTATTATTTTGCTCTTACAGATACTCACCGGCCACTTTATTAGGTACACCTGTCCAACTGCTCGTTAAGCAAATTAACGCATGGCTGCACATCCATGATGCAAATCTCCCATTCCACCACATCCCAAAGGTGCTCTATTGGATTGAGATCTGGCGACTGTGGAGGCCATTTGAGTACAGTGAACTCATTAGCATGTTCAAGAAACCAGTCAGAGATGATTCATGCTTTATGATATGGCGCGTTATCCTCCTTGAAGTAGCCGTCAGATGGGTACACTGTGGTCATGCCTAAAGGGATGGACATGGTCAGCAACAACACTCAGGTAGGCTATGGCATTGAGACGATGCTCAGTTGATACTAATGGGCCCAAACAAAAGAAAATATCCCCCACACCATTACACCACCACCACCAGCCTGAACCGTTGATACAAGGCAGGATGGATCCATGCTTTCACTGTGTTGACGCCAAATTTTGACCCTACCATCCGAATGTGGCAGCAGAAATTGACACTCATCAGACCAGGCAATGTTTTTCCAATCTTCTATTGTCCAATTTTGGTGAGCCTGTGCAAATTGTAGCCTCAGTTTCCTGTTCTTAGCTGAGAAGAGTGGCATTTGGTGTGGTCTTCTGCTGCTCTAGCCCATCTGCTTCAAGGTTGGATGTGTTGTGCGTTCAGAGATGCTCTTCTGCAGACCTCGGTTGTAACAAGTGCTTATTTGAGTTACTGTTGCCTTTCTATCAGCTGGAACCAGTCTGGCTAATCTCCTCTGACCTCTGGCATTAGCAAGGCATTTGCACCCACAGAACTTTCTCTGTAAACCCTAGAGATGGTTGTGCGTGAAAATCCCAGTACATCAGCAGTTTCTGAAATACTCAGACCAGCCCATCAGGCACCAACAACCATGTCACGTTCAAAGTCACTTAAATCACCTTTCTTCCTCATTCTGATGCTTGATTTGAACTGCAGCAGATTGTCTTTACCATGTCTACATGCCTAAATGCATTAAGTTGCTGCCATGTGATTGGCTGAAATTTGCGTTAACAAGCAGTTGGACAGGTGTACCTAATGAAGTGGCCAGTGAGTGTACAAAGCTTTTCATAACTTGGCACCTCAATAGCTTTCTGATCTTCTTCCTCTCAGAGCTTTGAATATTTGGGAATGCTTGTGGAGGGTCAGAGAGCTCCTGGATTTCATCGAAAACATCTCTTTTTTTGTTTGTGTTCTGTTTGAATTGACATAAAGATGAGTAATCAATGACAGAATTTTCCTTTTTGGACGAACTCTCCCTTTAAGTGAGCAATCAAGGGCTTTAGCATTTAATCTCAGTGAAAGACACTCTGTGACCCATTTCTGCCTCAGCCGTGTGGCGCTGCTTCTCTTGACTGGCACCTTCTCAAACATCCTCCTACCCGCTCATGACTCATGCGGGATCAGAGGAAGAGCAGTCTGACAGCCTCATTTTCAACCTCACCTGCTTTAAAGAGTCACTATGCTTCCTTTACACTGATGCCAAACCGAGTTCATGACTTCGCCTGTAGCGCCTCGGGTTGGAATTCGCACATGGGAGTCTGACTCCAGATCAGCGTTAAAGACTGCTTTAAAATGAGCAGCATCCTTTATGAACAATTTATCAAGTTGATTACTGTCTTTCTGCTTCAGAACTGTACTTTTAATTCAGTATGTTACTGAATTGGGGTGTCACAGTGGTGCAGTGGGTAGCACGCTCGTCTTACAGAAAGAAGGTCGTTGGTTCGAGCCCTGGCTGGGTCAGTTGGCATTTCTGTGTGGAGTTTGCATGTTCTCCCGGTGTTGGCATAGGTTTCCTTCGGGTGCTCCGGGTTTCCCCCACAGTCTAGAGACATGCGCTATAGGTGAATTGAATAAACTAAATTGGTCATAGTGTATGTGCGTGAATGCAAGAGTGTATGGATGTTTCCCAGTGTTGGGTTGTGGCTGGAAGGGCATCCGTTGCGTAAAACATATGCTGGATAAATTGGCGGTTCATTCCGCTGTGACAATTCATGATTAAAAAAGGGACTAAACCAAAAAGAAAATGAATGAATGAATGTTACTGAATTAACTCTATGCTAAGCTTCTGTTGTTGGTACAGTTGCTACCAACTGTTTCTATTTCATATTTTTCATTGCATATTATTTAAAAAAGTATACAACCCTGCTGAAAAAAACAGCATATGCTGGTAAGGTATGTTCTGATGCTGATCCTGCTGGTTTCAATGCTGGTTTTGCTGGTCTTGATGCTGGTCTTGCTGATCTCTGAGCACTGAGACCAGCAAGACCAGCATTGAGACCAGCACTGAAATCAGCAAGACCAGCATCGAGACCAGCAAAACCAGCATGACAGCATCGAGACCAGCAAAACCAGCATCAAAACATACCTTACCAGCATATGCTGTTTTTTTTCAGCAGGGAAATACTCTATACAAATAAACTTTACATCATATGAACATTTTTGTCTGTTGCTCTGATATCTTGGTGGTTGCCAAGGTGTTGCTATGTGGTTAATAAAGTGTTTGTTATTAATAGCAGTGGTTCCCAATCTTTTTTTTCCATATTGTAATATAATATTATTATAAGGCATACATATTGTAAGGCCTCAACATTTATTGATATAATCGCTCATATAAGTTTGCAGTAAAGATGACAAAAAAATTTGTTTTCAAACAAACGGTATGTTTATTACTATATCTAGATATGTTAATGCACAAATAATAGTCTAATGTAAAATACACACGCAAATCATCAGTAGGCCATATGTTACTGAAAACGTAAGCCTTTGACCTTTAAATTGGCCCTATATTAGTCGCCTGTAGGTTGCCTATTTTTAAAAAGTGTCTTATCAGTAGCTGTGACGTCCCTCATTTCATTTTGGGTGTGTGTCAATTATGTTACCTTGCGCTCAATAAATGCTCTGGGCTTCTCGTGGTATTGGGGATGAGTCGTCTGCAAATGTCTTTGGACGGCCTCATGCATTCGTTAGCAAGAACTTTGGCGCAGATAATACACTGTGGCTGGGTTAGGGACTCTTTGCTTTGATAAAATGGAATAAAATCATAGTTCAGGTAACTATCTTGGTATTTCCTGCATTTCGTGTTTCCAGTATTGCTAGTAGGGTTGCTCGTAATAATAATCTCGGCAGCTAGCTCTCTGCAACTCTCACATTGTGGCCCACTGAAGCTAAGCAGGGCTGCGCCCAGTACCTGGATGAGAGACCACATGGGAAAGCTAGGTTGCTGCCGGAAGTGGTGTTAGTGAGGTCAGCAGAGGGCGCCCAACCTGCGGCCTGTGTGAGTCCTAATGCTCCAGTGTAGTGACGGGGACTCTATACTGCTCAGTGAGCACTGTCTTTCGGATAAGATGTTAAACCGAGGTCCTGACTCTCTGTGGTCATTAAAAATCCCAGGATGTCCTTCAAAAAAGAGTAGGGGTTGAACCCTGGCATCCTGGCCAAATTTGCCCTATGGCCTCTGTCTATCATGGCTTCCTAAAGCTTCCCCCATATCATAATTGGCTTCATCACTCTGTCTCCTCTCCACCAATCAGCTGGTGTGTGGTGTGCGGTCTGGCGCAAAATGGCTGCTATCGTGTCATCCAAGTGGATGCAGCACACTGGTAGTGGATGAGGAGATTCCCCCCAATGTGTAAAGCGCTTTGAGTGCCCAGAAAAGTGCTATATAAATGTAAGGAATTATTATTATTACCAGATTAACTGTTAACCGAAAGGGTGCGTTTCTTACCGATTAATGGTATTAGTTAAATGATAAAAAAAAGTATTATTATATATATTTTTAAAGTTAGGCTGCATAAGGGGCAGATCACAGTGAACACACTTTTTGCATTAAGAGGGAGACGGCCACAAGAGTTTTGCGGTGCCCTACGCGCTTCACGTTTTTGCCGTTGCGTGATGTGTGCTTGCAGTTGAAAAAAGTAAACTGAACGGAAAAATTACATTACATCAGTCGCAACTTTTTCAGTCTTCAATCAAATGAAAACAGAGGCAAGGTTTCCATTGATTAAATTCTTATTTTCCATAGAGCGATAGATTTGAGGTAGCCTGCTATTTTTATTTGACGGAAGAAAAAAAAACCATATGATTGGACAAACAGCATATGTCAGTTTTTAAAAAGAATTCAGTCAGTGTTTTCCTTTCGCAATGTAAACTTGTCATTTAAGCGAAAAATACCTAGGGCAGGACTATTTATTTTATTCTTTTTATTTAATTTAGTTTTCTATGCTGCTGGAAACGCTGCAGGTGCTTGAAGATGGGCTGTTCTGATGTTCTGTATGCTGTTGTTCACGTTAAAATAAATCAGTATTTTAAAATGCAATTTTTAATGCGTCAGACACAAAATAGACATGTCAATTATTATTTTTATTAAATAATAATTTTCTATTAATTTGACCAGTTAACCGTTAATATTTGGGTAACGAGCGGTGGTTGTCGGTTGTCAAAATTAACCGAAATGACCATCCCTAATTGCTAGCACTGTGACCCGAAATGTTTGGAGCTTCTTTTCCTGGGTCCAGTATGCTTGGGACATCAGTGTTAGCTGCTTAAGACGAATTAGTAAGACTCTCAGAGAGTCTTTTTGTGGAGGACGAATTACAAATTTGTCCATTTTTATTTTTGGTCAGCCAGGGGATAAAATGAACTAAGGCAACATTATTGTTCTCCTTATGGTCCACTGCAAAACAAATTGTAAAATATGATGCGGCCGGGACCCCTTGTTGGGAACTGCTGATTTATAGCATGTTGCTTTGAAGTTGCTTAGATGTTTTGGTTGCTAAGATGTTGCTAGAAAGTTACTAAGGTGTTCTCTGTCATTTTTTGTGTGTTGCTTAAATGTTTTGCTGGTTGCCAATGTGTTGCTATGTGGTTCCTTTACACTGATGCGAAAATGAGTTCATGACTCCGCCTGTACCGCCTCGGGTTGGGATTTGCACATGGGAGTCTGACTCTAGATCAGCATTAAAGACAGCCTCCACCAGGAGCTGGGTTTTTGAAGGAGAAAGTGTGACGAAATGAACCCCACGGGCTTTACACTCTGGGTATCGGGATGTTTGTGGACGCCGGGGGGTCTAATTTCATAACGTTTCACGCGCACGCTTGTCCAAGCACAATGTTAATGATGCAAAGTCAGGGTCATGTGGGTGTCACAGACATGCCATCAGCGCTGTACGCAGACCAGATCCAAGGACGAGAGTGCTAATAGGATTTCCAGCGCCTTTCATTTAGCGTAAAGATTTTCTGTTTTGAGTGGGTGAGCGTGCGAGGCCAGACACACTGAGCTGATTGTTAAAGGATTTCCTGTTGGTTCTGCTGACTTTGAACGGCATTTAAATCAAATTTGCGAAAAATGCACTCCGTGTCAAAAACCTAGTCTACGTAGACAGCATCCTAAGCCAAATGACATTTCATAAGCGACATAAGGTTTGAAATGACCAGCATGCTTTGTGAAAAATATATTAGGTTCATTACTGTTTTACAGGTCTTTCTACTTTATTATTGTATTTTTAATTCAGTATGCTATGCTATGCTATGTTACATTTCTCAGTAATCAGTTGTGAAATTTACTATTACTTTCTAAAGGAAAACTGTTCCTACTTCATATTGTTCAGTGTAGGAACTGTCAAAAATACTGTATACAAATACTATATAAAAATAATAGTAATATATTGTTATTATTATTATAATTATTAATAATATGCCATCTAATTTAAGTGCACTATTTAGAGTCATGCAGCTATTAGTTCATTCATTTTAATCGCTTTTCCGGGGCCGGGCCGCGGGGGCAGCAGACTTAGGAGAGAACCCCAGACTTCCCTCTCCCAAGACACTTACTCCAGCTCCTCTGGGGGGGGGATCCCGAGGTGTTCCCAGGCCAGCTGAGAGACATAGTCCCTCCAGCATGTGCTAGGTCTTCTCTGAGGCCTCCTCCCGGTGGGTCATGCCTGGAACACCTTCCTATGTATGCGTCCAGGAGGCATCCGAAACAGATGTTCGAGCCACCTCAGCTGACTTCTCTCGATGTGAAGGAGCAACTGCTCTACTCTAAGCTCCTCCCAGGTGACAGAACTCCTCACCCTATCTATAAGGGTGCGCCCTGCCACCTTGCGAAGGAAACTCATTTCGGCCGCTTGTATCCGAGATCTTGTCCTTTTAGTCATGACCCAAAGCTCATGACCATAGGTTAGAGTAGGAATGCAGATTGACCAGTACATCGAGAGCTTTGCCTTTCGGCTCAGCTCCTTCTTTACCACAACAGACCAGTACATCGACCGCATTACTGCTGCCGCTTCACCAATCCGCCTGTCAATTTCACGTTCCATCCTTCCACCTCGGGTAAGGACTTTCCTCCAACCTGTAGATGGCAAGCCACCTTTTTCTGGTGGAGCACCATGGCCTCGAACTTGGAGGTGCTGATTCTTATCCCAGCCGCGTCACACTCGGAAGCAAACTACTCCAGTGCATGCTGAAGGTCCATATTCAGTAAAGCCAACAGAACAACATTGTCTGTGAACAACAAAGATGAAATCCTGTGGTCCCCGAACCGGACCCTCTCCAGCCCAGGACTGTGCTTTGAAATTCTGTCCATAAAAATTATGAACAGAATTGGTGACAAAGGGCATCTTTATTTAATTTTTTTTTTACTAATGAAAGTTTGACTTATTGCCAGCAATGCAAACCAAACTCCTACTCTGTTCATACAGGGATGAGACAGCCCTTACAGAGCACCTCTGACCCCATACTCCCAGAGCACCCCCCACAGAATGCCACGAGGGACACGGTCTTCTCCAAGTCCACAAAACACATGTGGACTGGTTGGGAATACTCCCATGGACCCTCGAGCACCCTGGTGAGGATATAGAGCTGGTCCAGTGCACCATGGCCTGGATAAAAACCGCATTGTTCTTCCTGAATCCTAGGTTCAACCATTAGCCGGATCCTCCTCCCCAGTACCCTAGCATTGACTTTGTTTCCCCCACATGGACTGTGGGGGAAACTGGAGCACCTGGAGGAAACCCACACGAACATGGGGAGAACATGCAAACTCCACACAGAAATGCCAACTGACCCAGTCGAGGCTCGAACTAGTGACCTTCTTGCTGTGAGGCAAACGTGCTACCCACTGCGCCACCATGCAGCCCTGGTATAGGTGAATTGGGTACGCTAAATTGTGTATGTATGTGTGTGTGTGTGTGTGTGTGTGTGTGTGTGTGTGTGTGTGTGAATGAGTGTGTATGGATGTTTCCTAGTGTTGGGTTACAGCTGGAAGGGCATTTGCTGTGTAAAACATATGCTTGATAAGTTGGCGGTTCATTCCGCTGTGGTGACCCCTGATTAATAAAGGGACTAAGTCGAAAAGAAAATGAATGAATGAATGAATGAATGAATGAATATTCATTGTGAATTCACTAGATATGCAAGTTTACATACCAAAGTTTAATTGTTATGGTTGTTGATTTGAACTACCCCCTAAAATCAGTAATAGCAAACAATACTAATTCATCTTTCCAAAAAAAAAAAAACATCAATAATATGCTCTTGGATGTATATATTAGACAGCCATGAGCTCGAAAACCTTCTAATTGAGCACAATTTCCAAGCTTCATCAGATAGCAGTAAATAACTTTCCTCCACTGATTCCTTGCTCTTTTCTTTTCATCATTTTGATAACGGACAGTAATTATTGAAACATCCCTGCATCATCCGCAGCCCATATTTCATAAGCATTGTCTCCTTTATGAGAGCTCCGTAATGAAAAGCTTAATTAAACAGTCTCCGACTCAGTCATTTGTCAAACGAGCATCTGCAGTCTGTCAGTAAAATGACTGTGACCTGCAGCTCTGGAAAACAGGCCGTTTCAAAGGTTCACCTCCGCAGTCTCTGCAAACTCTCTCAAACCAGCACTAAAATTACTACTGTCATTTTCCAGAGACAGACTTGAAGTGTTTCTTTCTCTCTGTCTGTGTGCGATAAACAATCCACTGTCTGTGGGGAGAGATGGTGGAGAAGCAGGAAAATACTGCCCCTCAGAGGCCAATTCTAGACATTCAGATCATTTGAACTTAGAAACTATATCCATCTATCTTTGTCTGTCTGTCTGTCTGTCTGTCTGTCTGTCTGTCTGTCTGTCTGTCTGTCTGTCTGTCTGTCTGT
>CAIGQZ010010775.1:7079437-7090106 GCA_903798205.1 Danio tinwini
TATTTATTTATTTATTTATTTATTTATTTATTTATTTATTTATTTATCTATTTATTTATTTAAAGGGCTTTTAGCTGTGAGATATGCTGCAAGGACCTCTAATATGGAGTGATCAGTCACATGGCCTACTACTAACAACTGCTTCCATGAAGCAGAAATACATCTGCCGCCTGAACACCTGAGGGACACACAAAGCATAGCACTTCTGCAGGTATGTTCTTCTTATCTTCCTTTTAGCATGTTTAGTTCATTTAGATCAGTGTAGCTCAACCACGTGTCAGAGGACCACCAGCTCTGCACATTTTCCATGTCCCCTTCACCAAACACACCTGATTCAGATCAGCAGCTTATTAGCAGAGACTGAAACACCTGTAATGGATGTAACACACAAAGGAGACATCTAAAACATACAGTGTTGGTGGTCCTCTAGGAACATGGTTAAGAAACACTGATTTAGCTTACCATATTGTTCAATCCTATGCTTTCTTTGGTTCTTAATGCGCGCAAACACAGAAAAGTGGTAAAAGATTTTCATTTATTACTTCCCGTTCGCTTTCTCCTTTGCCAGTCTTGCTAAAAACAGTGTCATGTGAGTATAGTCACTACAATAAGTGCATAAACAAAACGTCACTTTCCTCAACAGACACACAAGCATATCTTTGTATAGTTTATTTAATTTTAAAACAGATAAACAGAAAGCTTGATACATCATATGAGATGATACATACTTGAATATTAGGTAACATAACTGGTGGAACATGAACTAAAATATTTCTAATCACAACCCACAGGCTCCGCAGACCCCTTTAAAGACAGTATTCGTGATAAATAGTGCCTTTCAATGCAGGTTGAATACAATTCACCAGGACAAATCATAAGTGCACTAGAGTTTTGAAGAGAATTGATGGTATCTGTGTCACACGTGGGTCTCTTTCGAAGCAAATTCAACCCCTCAGTTTATGCACTATACATTTTATGAACAAAAAACAAAAGATGAAAATGAAAACACTTGATTTCTCACATGGTAAAAGATCTATTTCACATGCAATACACACATGAGACACTAGGGCTGCACGATACTGGGAAAAAATGCGATGTTGTTGAGTATTTCGATAACGATATTTCAAAATGCGAAAAAAATTTAAATCACTTGCGAAAATTTTTAAATCACTTATTTAATATTTTTTATTATATTAAAATAAACAGAAAGAATAAGATCAGAAAAAGATATTTTACCTAATTCAGACAAAAAAAACTGTTTACATTTAGACCCAATCTTAATTCTATTTTTGTACCCTCACCCCTTCCCTTTGGCACTTCAATCAAAGTGTGAAGGGGAAGGGCTTCAAATTTACCCCTAAGAAATGGGACAAAGGCTGACACGGTGGCTCAGCGATTAGCACTGTTGCCTCACAGTAAGAAGGTCGCTGGTAATAATTGACAGTTCATTCCGCTGTGGCGACCCCTGATGAATAAAGGGAATAAGCCGAAGGAAAATGAATGACACCACTAGCACACGTCATCATATGTTGTCGCAAGCTCTTATTTCATACAACGGCGACTGCTGTAGTTATTCTAGTTGCAATATTTTTTTGGTTCTTCAGGAAATCACTGAATGTGACAATATCATGTTATCAATGATATGATGTGTAAATAAGCTCGTAACTGTACTGTGCATTTACACCATGGCCATAAAAACAACATTAACATTATAGCAGACACTGTAACAAGCTCATTCACAGCCACTAGATTTTTCTGACAGGGAATTCGAGTGTCATTGACTACTATACAGAAGTTATTTTTAAGGATTATAGATAGCGTTATTTTTTTGCGTTTTATTTTTAAAAAGCATGACGCTAAAACACAAACGCCGTTATGAATGTATTAAAACATATGCTTGTTTGTTGTAAAAAAAATTTAATAATGCCAAAAAATACAAAAATACTATTAATTTGTGCATCTCCTGACTCGTGTGTGCAGCTATGTTGCTGTTGTAGCTGGTGTATTTTGGGAAATTTTCATAGCCCTTGGTTTCAAGTGTGGTCCTGGAAAATCTCTGTTTCAAGGACTATCTAGCCCTTTCCCTTTACGCTACGCCTTCAAGCATTCAAGAGTTAACACTTATCTGATGATTAATAATAAAACGTGACATGCTGTCCCGGGACAGAGCCTTGAGCTTAGAATATCCCCGAGCCTGGGGCTCCCTCCAGTGTGAAGGGCGAGAGGAGAGTTTGAGCTCAGGTAGGTCTTGAGAACTCCCCTGCTTGTGAACGTGTTAAGAATAGCTAAGAGATATAGCTGGCTAAGAGTTTGTCTTACTGTATGATGCCACTTTGGATTAGTCAATTTACTTATGATGTATGTTTTTGGATGGTGGGAGGAAACCTGGGGACCCGGGGGAAAACCCACGCAAACATGGGGAGAACATGCAAACTCAGCAAGACGCAGACTGGCCCAGAAAGGGCTCGAACCAGCAGTGGTGATCTTGCTGTGAGGCAACAGTGCTAACCACTGGGCCACCGTGCCACTCTATCAGGATAAGGGGGAGGAGTAGGAGTAGAAGGGGGGATTCTTCAAGACAAAGATGACTGAAGTGAAGAACTCTGGTTATTTATAGTGAGTTAGTATTCGTCTGATTGACGCAATATGTGAAGCTGATGCGGGACCAGCCGTGATCAATCATAACCATGTGTTCCTCTCGAAATTACTTTCGAAATAAACAGCACAAAGTAAATTGGGACACCCCTACCCCCTTCATGTGAATAGGGATTGGGGCTTAGTATTTGAAACCTCCACAGATATTCTGACTCTAATTTCCCGCCATTAGTGTTTATTTTCAGCTTCTGATTCACCTTTGGGCTGATCCAGCCAATAGCTGAACAGCAACTACTTGGAAGGCAGGGCTAAAGATAGTAAGGCACCATCTGATGGGTTAAATTTAGATAAACAACCAATGCATCAAATAAAATGTAGTTTATCACTCGTGTCTGCGATACGTTTATTATCTCGATCACGTGTCTGCAATACGTATATATTCGCGATAGCGATATTTTTGCAATATATTGTGCAGCCCTATAAAACACAATAAACTATTAGCAAACCAAAAGACATTTGTGAGTCAAAACACAGTTATATATGTAGCTCAAAAAGAATATTACACTGCACATGTCGAAGATTTGCATAATTATTTAAATGCATTATAATGTACCCTGAATCAATGCTCTCCAGATGAGTGATCATGTTTTTCGGCAAGTATAACAAACTCTGAAAAAAAAATGACATGTCAAATACTATCTGGTAATGCTAATGCGGCTCACACTCCTTGTCAAATTTGTTTTACACTACAGTACAATATTGGTTGGAAATAAATGCATTGCTTGGTGTAATGAACCTCTGCATTGTCTGTATTACTGCACAGGTAAACATGTTATGTTTGAGTTTTTACTGGAGCTTTTTTACTATTACCGAAAAGAGAGTGTCTTGTCTGTTGCCAAAAATCTAACAGCTTGTGACCCACGAAGTCGCCCAAACTACAAGTACTGCTCCCCTTTCTCTGCTGGAGAACTTTTAACATTTGCTCTGCAATTTAAAAGAAAAAACAAAACATGTTTGAGTTAGTACGAAAAAAAAACGCTTTCAGATCCACCGCTCCAAATGAAACCTTTTAGTCACTTACAATACTGCAATAATACATATTTACAAAGGCAGACAAAGACAAAGAGGGGTTTCCACGCACACACAACAGATATCGGGGGTGACGATTTCTCTTTTTTCCCAAAACACATGATGAGATGTTGAAAAAAAGGCACACATGTTTTAAGTATGTAGGGTGTAGGAGCCCAATCGTACAGACAAGTGTCCAAATTTGTATTCTAGGTGGGAGTGAGGGGACACAGAGACACAGAGAGTAGAGCTCGGACAGTCCTCGAAAAAAGGCAGGGAGGGTTGGTCAGTCAGGGAAACTAGTCTCACTCAACAACTCATCCCTGAATTAGAGAGAAGAAGAAGACAGTCAGAGAAGAACAGCATTAGAGGAACCTGGGATAGAGACAGAGTTCACCTGAGCCTCGTGCTTCATTGGCTGTTAATACGTTATGTGGCTTCACATCAAGGGTCTCAAACTTGAGTCCTGCGCGGCCACAGCTCTACAGAGTTCAGCTCCAACCAAAAGTCTAAAAATGCTCCATGTTCACACTTTTGTTTGTCACGGATTCAGGCATGGGCAACATAGGTGATTGTTCAGGGCAGCACAATACCCCTCCCCCCACCCCACCCCACCCCACCCTGCCCCCAACCTCTTCACTTTCTTCCTTGACAGATGCTGCACAAACCCCCCACCCACCCATCCACTGTCTTTACTTTTGTTCACAACCCTCCACATCCCCCTCCCCCCGCTCTTCAATTTTGTCCTTGAAAGGGTGGCATGAACACCATGACGGTGACATGATCGTCGTTTCCCTAGAGTGCTAGTTAAGCTTGCGACGGTACTGCAATCATCCACACTAAGGCCCTGTCTACACGAACACGAACAGGTATTTTCAAAGTCGCACTTTATTCTATGCAGTTTTGTTGTTTTTCCGAAAGAAAACTAGGTACCGGTCCATGTAATCAAAATTTTCTAAAAACTCCAGCCAGGGTGAAGAGTTTCCAAAACTCTGGGTACAGTGTTGTCATGTGGACACTAAAACTGGAGTTTTCGTTATTATTTTCATGATGTCAGCATGCATCTCTTTTCTGAATGGCCAACATGGCTGAGTTCACACCAAACATGGAAGACGCAAATGAGGCAAGTTCCTCATGCAAAAGCATTGCATATTCAGTGTCGTTTGCACCGTGGGATGGTAATCTGCCTGTGCTTTCACATTTGCATTGACCATACAGCAGTGTACACGCGAAAATACTTAATTCCCCATTTAGTGTGAACCCAGCATAAAAATTGTCATTATCGTCACCTGTTGGTTCACAGTGTGTTTTGTCGTTTTCATGTGGACATGGCCTAAAACAACAATTTTGTTCATGTATTTTGCATGCGCACAGACATAACACGCTTTTACCTGTATCATATCCACCTGCCATTTATTTACTTTCCATCTCTTTGAAACGTTGTGGCAAAATGTCACAGCTGTGGTCTGCTTCCACCGCTGAACAACAGCTCCCAGTAAACATTCCATGTCTTTAATCTTTAATAAAGCTGTCGAAATGGACACAATGTTGTCCACAATGTTAGCTGAATTGTTCACATGCCCATGACTGCATCACATGATTAAAATGCATCATCGTTTTCGAAAGCCTTAGGGGCCGATCACACCGAATGCATTTTTTTGCTTTGAGAGGTGCCTTTTTGAAAGATTTACTAATGGCCATGAGTGTTTTGGCGCGCTGTTTATGAGCCCTGCGTGCCTCATGTTTTTACCATTGCGCACTGCGCGCTCGCAGTTGAAAAAAAGTCAACTCTGAGTGGAAAAAGCACGTTACGTCAATTGCATCTCTTTCATTCTCCAATCAAATGAAAGCAGAGGTGGGGTTTTTGTTGAGGCGACAGCAGTGTTTGTGTTGTGAAGACAACTACAGAGACTTTTAAAGATGGAGGAGAGACAAGTGGTCGCTGTTTCATGTTATCCAGAACTGTATGATTTTACAAATCTTGAATATCATAATTATAACAATATCAACAGCAACACTCTCGCACAATACGCACCTGATTCAGTTGTTGCCTAGTGACATAAAAAGTGCACCGCGCTTCTTTTTTTTTTCTTGTCAACAAAAAAGGCAGTGTGGTGTGCCTCAAGTTTTTGGAACGTAAAAGCGTGTGATCGGCCCCTGAGGCTGCGGAATTTGGCTGAATTTGAATTTATTACTTGACCATTAGAAAAGTACGTTGTTTGAATGGAACTTGGACGTACTACATCCTCCATTTTGTCGTGACCACTTGACCTACCCTATCAGTTGCGTAACTTCACTCCCATTCATGAATTCTCTTGCGGTGCATCATAGGATAGCATAGCGTGCATCGGATGTGCACTTCAGAATCTCGCCGGAAGTAGTAGGCCATTCGGGTACTGCTCGCATACTGTTTTTCGAATTCTATGAATTTGGACATACCTCTCGGCTTGCTGTTTTTAATAATAATAATAATTCCTTACATTTATATGGTGCCTAATCCACCAACAGTGTGCAGCATCCACCTAGATGATGCAATGGCAGCAATATTGCGCCAGACCGCACACCACACACCAGCTGATTGATGGAGAGGAGACAGAGTGATGAAGGCAATTATGATTTGGGGATGGTTAGAAGACTATGATAAACAGAGGCCAGTGGGCAAATTTGGCCAGGATGCTGGGGTAATCCCCTACTCTTTTTCGAAGAACATGCGGGTATTTTTAACAACCACAGAGAGTCATGACCTCGGTTTAACATCTCATCGAAAGACGATGCTCACTGACAGTATAGAGTCCCTTTCACTATAGTGGGGCATAAGGACCCACACAGACAGCACGTTGAGCGCCCCCTGCTGGTCTCACTAACACCACTTCTGGCAGCAACCTAGCTTTCCCATGTGGTCTCCCATCCAGGTACTGACCAGGTACTGATGTGAGAGTTGCAGAGAGCTAGCTGCCGGATTTTAGTGTACTATATAGTATGGAAGTATGCAATTTCTGACGCAGCGTTAGTTTACACAGTCCACACTGCAAAACGAAAACAGCACTTTCAAATGTATCCAATTTGGACAGCGTTTAAAGAAAGATGTTTTTGTTTCCTAAAAATTCCTTCTCAGTATGGACGGAAGGCCAAACTTCTTCAACAAAAACGTATCCGTGTAAACATGGCCTCTAGTAGTCTTGAACACCTTGAGTAGTTGGATCAGCTTGATTAATGTTGGAGCAAAACTGAGCAGAGCCACAGCCCTCCAGGAGTCGAGTTTGAGACCTATGCTTCACATAGACGTTTGTTGATTGTTACCATGGAAATGTTAGGGGAAAACGCATACATAGATGGCTCGTTTGAAAAGTTTGAGAACTCAGAAGGAAGTGATGAAAGGAAAGGTTTTGTGTTATATGTCCTTTGCGTGCACAAGAGGCGTTCATGCACATTGTTAGTTACCAGGTTTAAAATCACCTCACACCTCATTGATTTTTGGAGACAGGAGACACATCTTTCACTGTCAGCAGTACTTCAGCCTTCCAAACATAAATAAAGGACCACTTCTGTGTTGATGATGCTTTTGTTAAAACTGACAACTGTAATGAGACTTTGGTTACTATTATATTACAAAATAAGGAGATATGAAATGCACAAGATGGCAGCATGTTGCTATGCTTACCACGTTTGGTGTCAACCATTGCAATTTCAGGAGTGAGTTATATTATATTTAAATGCATTTGTAACATTTTACAATGTCTTTTCTTCCCACAGTTTAGTGAGTAGGTGTTCTGTGTTTAGAACAAAAATGTGGGTGTGTTTATATTATTGATCGATTGAGTCTTTAAGTAAATCTAGTGCAAGAAAACAGTAACATCAATGGCACTATTCACCCTCAACATGCTTTACCCTTCAACATTTTAACCTTTTTTCTGCTAGTGAGGTGTTTAAAGCTACAAAAGCACACACTTTGGTCTTAAACCAGCGCTGGACTTTTCCTCAAAAGTGCTGGGTCTAAATAGCATGTTTATGCCTCAAGTCGGCACAATTACAGTATACCACACTGGAGCGCTGGAAATCAGTGGCTTTAAATAATGTCCTTTATGGTTCCAGTGGAATTCCCTGTACTTCAGTGGACAGTGGAAGTGTCGTAACTCCTGGTCTCCTCAATGTGGTGTCAGTAATGTGACCCTGGCTGTCAGCAACACACACAGCTGGCGAACAGAGCTCCCACCATGCAGAACAGACTAGCCAATCAGAGCAGCCATGGCATGTTTGTTATTTTAACCTATAGACTGTGTTCAGAATTAAGTGCTTGCTCAATACTGTTCAGTATATACACTACCTGACAAAAGTCTTGTCGCCTAGACAAGTTTTAGGAACAACAAATAATAACTTGACTTCTAGTTGATCATTTGGTATTAGAAGTGGCTTATATGAAAGGCAAATGCCTCTAGATTACGCTTATTTTACCAAAATAAAACATGATCATGGCTTGATTTTTAATGATTTAATTAGGACAGTAAGGTCTGACTTTGCTTAGACAAAAGTTTTGTCACTTAACAGAAATAATGCACAGTATAGAATATAAAGTCATGGTGCAGTGGGAAAAAAAATGAATATTGTGTATGACTCCCATGAGCTTGGAGGACTGCAGCCAAACATCTCTGCAATGACTTAAATAACCTATTAATAAAGTCATCTGGAATAGCAAAGTAAGTGTTCTTTCTCTCAGAGTTTATCAAGATTCTTTGTATTCATCTTCAATGCCTCCTCCTTCATCTTACCCCAGACATGCTCAATAATGTTCATGTCTGGTAACTGGGCTGGCCAATCCTGGAGCACCTTAACCTTCTTTCCTTCTTTGCCTTCTTTGATGTGAAGGCTGAAGTATAATGAGTGCTATCCTGCTGAAGGATTTGCCTTCTCCTGTGGTTTGTAATGTAATGGGCAGCACAAATGTCTTGATACCTTGATGTTGCCATCCACTGCAGATCTCTCGCAGGCCCCCATACTAAATGTAACCATGGTTTTTCCTACACCAAACTTGACTGTGAGACTGTGATTTCTGAGAGAATCTTGGGTCAAGTTATTATTTGTTGCTCTTACAACTGGGATCGACGACAAGACTTTTGTCAGGATGAGTACTGCTTAATAGTATGCATTGTACATTGTCACATGACCTCATTTGATAAAAGTTTAGAAACAAGTACTTAATGAGCATTTATTTATTTGTTTATTTTAGTTAAGTTACATTTTTAACAAAAGGTTTGAATTAGGGAATACAATAATTAATGCTTGTTTTTTACTTTTGGCAAAAAAAGGCTTTTGGTCATGTTTAAAAAGAAATGTTTGGGTCATCAGTGTATTTCATGCATACGTTCACATTATGTGTATTATATACTGCAGAAATTGAGAGAGTGGCATTCTAGTCCGAGCATAGATGCTGTACTCCATGTGGAATCTTTTTATTGTGATTTTATTTGCCTTTTAGCTTGCTAACAAAATAATAATAATAATAATGTTGATTAGACTTTGTCCACAGTAATACTTTTAATTCACTTTTCATGACAACACATGAAAGTTTTCCCTGAAACCTATGTTAGAGAAACTATATAAAAAATGTCCAGTGTAAATGCTCTTTACAACTTAGGGATTTCAGCTTCAAATTGGTTCATATAAAGTTTTTTTTTGGATTTCTTTCATTTAAAAGCTTATTAATGCTTGATGCGAAAACCGTACGTGTTAAAAACAGTACCGAATTTCCACATTGTTTTCTTGAAAATGAAAGTATAGCAAAAATACACATTTGTACAGTATCTCTGAAAAAAGTACACAATCCTCTGTGACCGTAGGCCTAGACAATGTAAGTATTTGTCTGGTAATGCTTTAGTTTAATTTTTTGGACCTGGATGAACGGTCAGTGCGAGAGTGAAGTTGTACTCATGGTGGAAAGAGCTCTGTCTCTTGTACGCGCTGCTCTTTACAGTTAGAGTTTGTCCTTTGCTGCAGTGCGGTTATAGATTTGTATTTACACATACTCTCTGGCTGTGGAGGGCTGAGATTGCCGGTAGAACTGCTGTCCTCTTCTGTCCTCATTGATGCAGGAGCAGCAGAGGAACGAGCCGCCCAGCATCGTCAGGATGGCTGCCGCCCACCCCACAAAGAGGGCGGGGCCAAACTCATACCTGGAAGACAGAGAGGCCATGCCCTTTATTCAACAGTCAGTTAAATGGTCAAGTTTAAGTAAAATTTTCTCCCAGATTTAACAGATGAAAAAAATATTAAATAAGTAAATTAGTATTAGTAAAGTATTAAAAATGTAAATATATAATAATATATGCATGTGGTATTTGTATTGTATATATATGAGCAATTCCATACAAATGTCAACCTAGCCATGAAAAAAAAAATGTTTTCACCAAAATAGAGAAACCGTTTCTACATTTTTTGTGTAAGCAAGTATTTTACAGTACTTTAAAAATACTAATAAATGTATCTGTCAGTGTTTAAAACTATTATATTTAATTTGCCAAAATCACACAAGTGGCAATTTCACAGCCGTCACATCCATAACGGAAAAGTGTCACATCCATAACAGCACTTTTTCCTCATAAATGCAAACATTTTCAAAAAAATAAAATCAATCATGTTTGTTCTATAGTGAGCCAACTTGTGTCTGTTTGATTAGCATTGTTTCTTTTGGGTTGTGCAGTTTAATTGACAGAATTTGTAAAAAGTATGTTGTATACTGTACACTTGCAGACTTTTTTTGTCACATCCATAACGCATGTTTATTTTCCCCATTGAAAATTTAAAAAATGTTTACAGATTGATTTTTTTTGTTTCCACAACTCTGTGGCTAGTTGTTTTGGAAAATATAAACAGATGTGTCAATATAATGTTAACATATACCTCATCTGTAAATTTATGTAGTTCATGTGAGATTTTACTGCAAATGTCACATCCATAACGGTGGAATTGCTTATATATATATATATGTGTGTGTGTGTGTGTGTGTGTGTGT
>CAIGQZ010010775.1:7095106-7107051 GCA_903798205.1 Danio tinwini
ATATCTAGGCCCACACGGAATCGGCATGTGCAGAATTCCGCAGATTTTCCGCAGATTTTTTAGCCCATCATTAATTCTGTTTATTTACTTGAGTAAATGTGTGTAAATCTATATATTTTTTCAGTTTTTAAATTAATTACAGTAATATTGTTGACAAATATGAAAATGTTTATCTGATTTATGTACAAGGCAGTAATATTTTCTGTCTTTTAGTAGATATATTATATGAGAGACTTGCTTTGTTAACCAAATAAAGTGGATCTAATTGGATTTGCATTTTAAACATTAAATAAAAGTTAAAAAGATATTCTTTTTTTATTTCACATATTAAGGTTTTAGTTATGATACTCCCAAAAAATTCTGCAGAAATCAGCAGATTTTTACCAAAATTCTCCACAGAAATAGCAAAAAATGTCCGCAGATTCTGTCTGGCCCTGCTATCTAATTTTTTCCATGTGTAATACATTACAAAACTCTGTAAGCCATAACACTTAAGGTGTCTTTGTTACACATGTTCCATGTGCTTGCTATAGTAAATATAATTCATTTTATTAATTACATGCAATTAACCCTAATCCTAACCACATTCCTAAAACAACAACCCTATAGTACACCCAGGTGAAAAAAACATATACTTAAATGCAATAAAAATACACTTAAATACCTGCAAATAAATTTTGATTACATTGTTATTTTTGTGGTAACCCCCTATAGAGTTTCAGTGTTAACACTATACAGTGTACTGACTCTCACAAGTGTATCTCGAGTTATTTTGTGTGTTAGTTAAATATATTTTAAATAAACTGCAAACAATAAATATATAAACCTTTTTTTCCCTCAGATTCTTTCTTGAAACTCCTCTCTCTTAGTCACATACCTGTCTGATTGCTCATTACGCAGCTCATTATGCAGGTCTTTGTCTTCTCAGGTGTGAACCAGTACATTAGTAATGATAGTTCATGCCTTCTCGCATAGACTATTTTCACTCAAAAAGTGACTTAGAAAATGTAATTCAATATACTGTTTTCTGTGAGCAAGTAAACAAGATGATTTTCACATCGTTTTTGAAGCAAAAACTCTAGGCTACAAGATCTAGTTCTCAAAAGTCTTGTAAACAAATGTTCTCTATGTGTTTCACGGCCTTGTTTCAGTGAGTTTTAGTTTTTCACTAACCACGCATGAACATTTCTTTCTCAAAAACACAAACACATAGAAACATGCTGCTTAGGTATTATTGTAGCCCAGCTTGTGCTGTTTACAGTGTTATTACACTTTAGCCAGTAATGTGTTTTTAGGATACTGAAAACAACACAAATGTGTATGTCAAAATTTCTCCAGGGTCCCAAAACACCCTTAAGCCTGGTTTATACTGGACGCGTCCGCTAGTTCGATTGAGTGCGCACGGCGAATGTGATGTCATCAGGTGTTAGCGGAAATTTGCTTTGGGTGCGCATGGCATTTTTTGAGACTTGGGCGAACAGTGTGCGCGGCGCCGCGTTTGATTTGAGTTGAATATGAACAACTTTAAAGAGAGTACAGACATCTTTATAATCCGTGATCATAGAGATAACATGATGATCAATAATTCTTGGCTATAAATTGCAACAGCAGTGGGAAAGGAGGAAAGTTTTTGTTAAAAGGTTTGGAAAAACCTGAGGGATAAGTTTGTTAAAGCCAAAAGAGGCCATGGCAAAAGTGGAGACCTAGGTACACTAATACAGAAATATGTTTTTCACCATTCATAGGTTTAACACTGATGTATATATTACAATTTTGAATTTAAAACAATTTAATAGCTACAAAACTATAATTAAGGAATAAATTATTCCTTTGATAACTGGAAAGGAATATTTGAACCTATCGGTTTACAATATACTGATGACCTGTTTTTCTAGGCTTTATTGGTGATAATGGTCAGGAATGTTTGACCATTATTGCCCTTGTAGCATGAGTAAAGGACAGAAACACGCCAGACAGTAATGTGTAAATTGTGGAGTTGTGATTTCTAGACAATCTGTTGTCATTAATATTTTAATAAACTTTAACAGGTAAAACTGTCCGAGATATGAACAAAAGCAAATTTACTCATGTTTACAGTATGTCTTGGTCATATTTTACCCTGGAGTCCAAATAAATTAATAATATTTTTTGATTTAAGATTAATTAATCTTCAAAAATAGTATGTAAAAAGTAAGAAATAATATATTTTCTGTATGCAATATTTAATTTAATACATATTTTGGGAGCACTTTACAGTACGGTTTTATTACTTAATGTATTTACTAATGAACAGACAGTTAGTAATACATTTATTCATGTTATTTAACATTAGTAAACATTTACTCACTATTTACTCAACCGCAAGTGTTTCCAAATCTTTATGAATTTCTTTCACTAAATAATATAGTCTGAAGAAAGCTGAAAACCTGTAACCATTAACTTCCATAGTAGGAAAAAACGAATACTATGGACGCCAATAGTTACAGGTTTCCAACATTTCTCAAAGTATCTTCTTTTAGGTTTAACAAAAAAAGAAACTCCTAAAAGTTTGAAACAGGTTAATAGTGAGTAAATGATGACAGAATATATATTTTTTGATGAACTGTCCCTTTAATGGAGTTCATCTTAGTAAATACATGAACTAATAACACCTTACAGTAAACTGTGACCCATATTTTTTAATCTTTTGATTTCCTGAGGGATATATTGACTTAAATTCACCCTACAGTTCTTCTGAATAAGAATTTTAGCACAATTTTAAGCTTTTTCTAGCCGTTCTTCTACATTAAAATTCCACAGATAACCCACACAGAGCCGAGTTCATACATAATGCTGTAGGAGTGACATTTGAACGTGTCTGGCACAGAGGAGATTACTGTAGCTTTTCCACAAAGGAGGATTGTCTCTGCTTTTTGTGTGACAGCTACATGCTAACATGCCAAGTTCAGCTCAGATAATGACTTCAACTTCAACTCCCGATCACACAATAGATTCAGACCACCAACCCCATGCTCTGAACTATCCCCGTATTGTTGAGCGCTTCTCAAAAGGAGAGTTCAGATGGCCAAGTTTAATGGATATCTTTGAAACTGTAGCATCAAAAAGAAACTGAAACCATAAAATAAGTATTACGGCATCTCAAAGAAGAGGAGAGCTAATAATGTAACGTTTGATGCAGGATTTATGTGCGAGGAGGACGTCTTTGATGCAGGATTTTAGTGCTTTACACTTTTTTTTTCACTGCATTTGATGACTGCGTTTTAGATTATGGGTTACACTTCCTGTTTGGGGATCGTCCTTTCAAAAGAACTGAAATTCATCATTATCAATACACTCAAAAAATATTATATTTATTATATTTTAAAGAGCCCCTATTACACAATGAAAAGGGTCATATTTCGGTTTTATGGGTCTCCAACAACATACTGATATGTATGCAAGGGCAAAAAACACGTTCATGGTCTTATAATATGCATTTATTTTTATCTAATTATCCCAGAGACTCCCATATAAATCGTTCAGCGATTCATTTGTTCCCAAACCCCTGCTTAGCGCGAAGCGATTGGACAGATGACAGCCTGTTGCCATTGGTCGACAGCGTTCAGCGCGAGACAGTAAAATGCCCAGCGTGGTTTATCAAGCCCGCGGGTCGCCAACATTGGTATCCGCTTGTTAAGTGGTGACGTGTTGGTGACGTATGTAGTACTGTTTCCGGGTCCAAGCCGCCACTCATTTGAATTGACAAAAAATTTGTTAATGATCACTTTTTATTCATATCACACATTAAAGAGAATTTTATATAAAGTCATAGTGTACACAACAATCTCTGGGCTAGCTGCATCACAAATACCAAAATTTTTACAATTTATAAAAATTTAATCACTTTCTGGCCATCAGATATTAGGCATTGACATATATATTGCGATTGTGATTTTCAAAAGTATTACATCGCTTTGTAAACATTTATTATTACCATTTGATGAGTCTCCTCATTCAGTTTCATAAACTTGGACCTGGAAGCTCCTTCGCGTGACGTCACACTTAACAAGCGGATAGGATCCGATCGCAGCGGACGCCCGAAACACGGTTCAAAGTAAACTTACTAACACCACAGTAAACAGTACTCGGTTCTCAACAGTGTTATTCAGACACCTCAGCACCGAAAGCAGTGCAGTTAAACACTAGCATATGTATGACACACATTCAGTTTTAATCCACACAGCAGCAAAAGCTAAACTATTCTGAACCTTGACCGCTGCATGTGTGCAGGATCAGCTAACAGTGGCCATAGCAACGACAAACGGCAGTGGAACGAGCTCACGAAACCATTTAAATCTGTAAACAAAGCAACACGCGTCGCGTTTACAACGTGGCATTAGACGCGATATGAGAATATAAAGAGTTAACCTGATACAATATGATTTGCAATCATTGCTGTGGCACCTCGTCCGTGAACTGCTATATGTTCTAAGGGCTTACCTGTACTCTGCTTTTCTAAACGATCACATCCCCAGCCGGGAGGTTGTAGCATCCTCTGTCCTCTGACAAGCTATCTCTGCGGGCTCCCGCTCTCCATTCGCAAGCCTTTTCAGTGCTGCTCACCAGCCCGAAGCCCAGCGTTCAGCAGCCTGCCGGTGTACCTAATAATTTATCCTTATTTTACCTGCACCCCTGGTGTCTTGTCTGTCCATTACAAGATGGAGGCAGAAACTAATGCATGAGCTGTGTAGTGATAGATCACCCATTGTAAGTGTGCAGATTTCTGAACGACTCCAGGTAAACACAACGTCTTCATGAGCGTCTTGCTGCTGTGTTAGTGGGCGGGGCCGCAGGTTTGAATTTTGCCGGGTCTGCGCGCTCAACCATTATGTTTCGTAACGACGTCACGCCGAAATGGCTGAAGACTCGTTATGAAGACGATTCATTTAAACCACTATGAGTCGACTCTTTTATAGATGAATCAATAGTTTTAAAAACTGTCCACTTTCAGATTTAAGCTTTAGCTGGATATTTCACTTCACTTAAAGCTGCGTTACACACTACATGGAAGGTCATTTTCAAATGCAAGTGGAGGTTGCCAGATTGAGTACAGGAGCAAGTGATTTAAGCTGTGTTCTAAATAAAAGCAACAGCACCTGATAGAAGGAATATTTTCCACATTAAAAGGAGTCCTAACCAACACCTCGAATTTATATATTAGAAACGACTTCTATTTTTCACAGCTGAACAACAGAAAAATGACAATGATCACCTCAGGTAAACCTCACGTGCTTTATTCAGTGTTAAAGGTGCAGTATGTAAGTTTGACACCCAGTGGTTGAACTAAGTATTGCAGTCCTGGATTAAAATAAACGCAAGCGCGGGTTGCCAGATTGAGTACAGGAGCGAGTGATTTAAACTGTGTTCTAAATAAAAGCAACGACACGCGATAGAGAGAATATTTTCCGTTATACAAGGAGTTTTGGTTCTAACCAACACCTCGAATTGATATATTAGAAACGGCTTCTATTTCTCACAGCTGAACATGTGAAACCTATGACAGTGATCTCCTCAGGTAAACCTCATGTGCTTTATTCAATGCTAAATGCCAACAATGTGAGTTTGAATGCCATTTTACATGACATTTATTGACATATACTGAAAGCAGCAGCAGATAGTTCACCTCAGATCTTGAAAATACAATAAACTGTTTGAACTTTAGAACTAAACACATATGAGTGATTCAGCATCTACATTTAATGATGTTAAAGAGGGTTAACATGTATTAAACAGATTATAAACATTACCGTTTTGTGAGTGGATATTCTATGCTTCAGAATGGCTGTATTTAAATTTCTGTCGTGTTTCGTCTGGTACAATCAGCCAAATTGCTTACCACTGCGTATGAAGCGTGTTGTTAGGACATGTGGTTACAATGTAACCTGCTCACCTGACGGTTACGCTTGTAATATTTATATTATTTGCTAATTAATAACCTCATGTGGAACTCTGAATCTGCGTCTCATTCCAGAGTCTGCTACTGTCCACCGAAGGTTGCATTTCAGTCACAGACGCATGCTTTTTAGAGGCTTTCTGAAAGAATGAATGAAATTCGCAGTTTTCAACCAAGGCAATCCGGTGGGCTTAAATATAATTAGCTAAACTAGATTTGGGCAGGTTCTGCAAATATATTATGGTATTTTTATGCCTAAGAAAAGTCAAACACTTACATTCAGCAAATTTAATTGTTTTATGTTCAATCCACTTAAATTTGGAATGTTTTAAATTAAGGGGAAAATTGGCTTTGTGCTTTATTTTTATATCTACACAATAATTATTCATTAATGAAAAATTATAATCTGGGAATACAGTTTTTTTTTATGTATTTCAGATTATTTAATTTGTTCATTGTCATTTATTTCAGCTGTACTATGGGTTAGGGTTAAGGTTTTTTGTTATTTTTTTTGTTATTTTTTTTTTTGTTTTGTGCATTTTTTCTAAATATGACAACAATTATTAGTATCAGACTAGTGAGTCTCGCAAAAACCTGACAACAGTATGTCTTGCTCATGTTTTACCCTAATTAAAAAAAAGGATTATATTTTGATTTAAGATCACTCTTAATGTCCAGAATTAGTAAATTAAAAATGAAAGTTTGTTCTGAAAGTAATGCTACTTAGTTTTTTTGGTTTTTTTGTGACATTGGTATCACAAGCATATATACACTACCTGACAAAAGTCTTGTCATCAATCCCAGTTTTTAGAGCAACAAATAATAACTTGACTTCTAGTTGATTATTTGGATCATCAACAGCCTGAGGTATCAAGTAATTTGTGCTGCCCATTACATTACAAACCACTGGAGAGGGCAAATTCTTCAGCAGGATAGCGCTTCTTCTCATACTTCAGCCTCCACATCAAAGTTTCTAAAAACTAAGAAGGTCAAGGTGCTCCAGGATTGGCCAGCCCAATCACCAGATATAAACATTATTGAGCATGTCTGGGGTAAGGAGGCATTGAAGACGAATCCAAAGAATCTTGATGAACTTTGGGAGTTCTGCAAGAACGCTTTCTTTGCCATTCCAGATGACTTTATTAATAAGTGATTTGAGTCATTGCAGAGATGTATGGATGCAGTCCTCCAAGCTCATGGGAGTCATACACAATATTATTCTTTTTTCACTGCAGCATGACTTTATATTCTATACTGTACAATTTTTCTGTTAGGTGACAAGACTTTTGTTTACCTTACTGTCCTAATTTAATGATTAAAAATCATTATGATGACATAAGACATGTTCATATTTTATTTAGCTAAAATAAACGTAATCTAGAGGCCTTTGCCTTTTATATAAGCCACTTCTGATACCAAACGATCAACTAGAAGTCAAGTTATTATTGGTTGTTACTAAAACTTGGATTTTTGTCAGGTAGTGTACAGTTGAAGACAAAATTACAAGCCAATTTAAAATATTTCCCAACACATTTTAAAGGATATTAGTTTTAATAACTTATTTTGTCTCTAATGATGACAGCACATCATATTTTAATAATGTATATTTCAAGATGTTAGTATTCAACTCAAAATGCAATTTAAAGGGTTAATTGGGTTAATTAGGTTAACTATTAGACAACGGTGGTTTGTTCTGTAGCCAATCAGAATTTTTTTAAGGGGGATAGTAATATTGTTTATTATTTTCCAGGCAAACTAAAAGAAATAAAACTTTCGAGAAGAGAAAATATTATAGGAAACACTGTGAAAATGTATTTCCTTTGTTAAACAACATTTGAAAGAGGACAACTTATTTAAAATGAGCTGAAACAACAATTCTGGAGTTTTTTTGGGACAACTTAATTGTTTTATGTTTAATCCACTGAAATCTGTAAAAACTAATAAGTTAACTTAATTATTTCATGATGTCCCAAACAAATTGATTGTGGAACCCAGCAGTTTTTACAGTGTATTAAAAATAATCTCTTTTGAGTTCACTGTTTTGGTCCTTCAGATTATTTTCCTTTTGATTCGCTTCTGAACAATAATATTAAATATAGACACCTGTAATATGTAGTGTAAAGTTTTTGTTCTTATTCATTATCTGATTTGTTAATTCTATTAAGTTGCCTTTTGAGATTCGAGGGGTGAACTATAGAGAATAGTAAAGTTTTTTTTTTTTTTTTAAACACTTCACTATTTGTTTTCAGAATTTACTTTCATAACTCTAACAAAGCTTCATGGGATGTAGGTTTTAATTTCTAGTCTTTTATCCCTGTTGTGCTTAATTTTTTGATTTGTAAAGCGAGTGTTTCTCCAAGTAACATGGTGATCTCCAGGCAGAGCGTGAATGAGGGCAGTTAGAGTCCCGTTCAGGGTTGGCAGTGCCAGGCTAGTGCTGGAGAACATGCTTGAAGAGGAGCCACATGTGAGGCTCAGCCATTGTCTATTGTTTGCTCTTGTGGGCTGCTTTACACGTCACTGAAAACATCTCCCATCAATGCCTTCCTCACACAAATCCACTCACTACTGATGATGTCATTATGTTTTTGACACCCTCAGTCATCCACAGTGATCATTTTGAAATTAATCGTTGTTCTTAATCAGAGAAATATAATATCAAGCACAAGTAATAGTAGTAATTTTATAATAATTAAGCTTCCATTTCTTATATTTTTGTGCTTGTCTGCTTACATCAAAGGGATTATTTTAAATATCAACCTCAGCTAACTGGATTAAAAACCAATAATGAAATGTAATAAGGTTTTACATTAAAATTGCTGATATCTAAGGATTAAAAGGATCTTTCAACACAAAAATGATAATTTTTTAATCATTTACTTATCCTTCACTTTACTGTGAAAAACAAACAAACAAACACAACACAACACACATAGACTCAACTTAAAATTGTAAGGCAACTTGCTGCACTGCTTTTTTTGAGTTGACTCAACATTGCAGTGCTGAAGAACACTCCCTGTTATTCACCCAAACTACATATCCCATCATGTCCTGCAGTCACACACCGGTTTCAGGTTACACATATTACATTATAACAAAACTCAGCCAGGATGTGTGCGTGTGCGTGTGTGCGTGTGTGTGTGTGTGTGTGTGAGTGGTGTGTATATAGTCTATGTAATCAGTCATGATCAGCTTAAGCTGTGTGTGTGTGTAATCTGGAGGTGACCTGAAACCGGTGTGTGACTGAGGGGCATGATGGGATATGTAGTTTGGGTGAAGGACAGGGAGTGTTCTCCAGCAATCTGTAAGGGCTATAGGCTGGTTTATATTATTATATATACTTCTGTGTCCTGTTTGTGTTGCTCTGCAACAACACTTGTGAAACGCTAGCTGGCAGTGAGGTGTTTATGTTGTGTTATGTTCCTCTGTGTCGTGTTTCTTTGCGAGTGTTTTGTTTTTTTCGGAATGCTACCTTAATATATCTTAATATCACGCATTTAGAGGTGGGAACCAGTGGACGTGCAACAACTTTAATCATAAGGTAAACACAAAACAAAAGTCTCCATCTGGAGCTCCTTCACAGGACTTGACACTTGTAAACACTCGCTCCATCGGCCTCGCGGCTCTCAGCACCGCTCACACTCGTCACAGCTACCAAGCCGACCAATCATAGAACTTGCGCTATGCATTGTTGTGACATGTAGTTACATTTTTTCAAGGTGGGCATCAGCGTCGGCATCAACCACAGTGAGGCACCTGCAACCGTACCATACGTGTGTGCTTCACGCAGAAGTATAAATCAGCCTTATGCTGGCAATCACAACAAAATCAAATTGACTCAACTGAAAAAAACTGTGCAGCAAGTTGCCTTATGATTTTAAGTTAAGTCTTTTTTTTTTCCAGTAATCCTGTTTGACTTGTATTCTATTTTATTCTATTGAAGACAAAGTAATATATACTGAAGAATGTTGGGGGAAAACCCCAGTTCTATAGTATTTTGTTCCTACTATGGATGTCAATTTTTGCTTTTTTTCCAACATTCTTCTAAATATTTAGTTTTGTGTTCAACAGAAGAAAGAAATTCATACAAGTTTAGAACCTCTTGGGTATGAGGAAATAATGAGGAAATGTTCATATCTGGGTGAACTGTCCCTTTAAGAGAATATATACATTTTTCTGTATCATGTTATCACACATTCTACATTCAAACGACTTTTTTTAAAATGAGCTGAAACAACAATTATTGAGGGACAACTTAATTAGTTCATGTTCAATTCACTTAAATTTGTAAAAACGAATAAGTTAACCTAATTCTTTCATGTTGTCCCAACACAAATCGATTGTGGAACCCAGCATTGATCATACGTATCATACATTTTAACTTTACAAGTTACTTTTGATTGGAAATTTTTATTTGAACATTGATTTAAGATGTTAATTTTAGTTTTATATAAGGATTTAATACAAAAGTTCATGTTTTCTTGTAAGATTTCAGATTTAAACCCAAGAATTAACCTAACTTAGATCTTCCTTGCATTTCTCTTTATGCGTTCAGTTTTAATTTTTATTTTCATTCCACCTGAGAGTTTATTTTGCAATGTTTACCATCCACATTTTCTAACTTGACATTAGCGTGGCCTGAGTGTGCTTCATATATCCTCAACACTATCTTTAGTCGACAGCACATAATAACAGTTATTGAAGAAAAGGCACTAGAGCGGCAGCAGAAAAGGGCAAACAATGCAAGTTTGTGGGAGGCTGTCTGGACATACAGAAGTCACTATCGGAGCAGATGACCTCAGGCTGAGGAGGGGGACAGTGGAATCAGATGGTCCCGTCACCCTTTGTGGGCCGAGGGTTACAGATTCCAGCAGCAGTACAGTAACTGACTGCAGCCTTTGTCTACCAGCTAGAGACCAACTGATATTCCAAAAAATAAACTAACAGTTATTAAACAGAAAGTGGCAGTCGGGCTTGTGCAAAGGGTTTTTCTAGATAAAGTGGTTCCTCGATGAAGCAAAATGACAATTACACTATTGCAACACTGCTGTGTTGAATGCCTTTGGTGGTTTAACAGACCCGACAGCAGTTATGAATATTATTAACGAATTTCTTGAAAGTAATAAGATGTTCTGCAATGGCTCTTTGTGGCATTTTAGCTTTTGCAAAGAAGATTCTTCTTATAAAGATCCATTTTGGTCTTTGTGAGATGACTATGTTGTTCTTTGAGATTAAAAAATGCCATTATATACGTAAAAATATGACTTTTAAGATTTATGAAATCTCTCAATTCAACAAAAGGTTTTTAATGGTGGAGATTGCTCTTTTGTTGATTAAACGGTGCTTTATACTAAAAAAACAGGGGTTTTTTTTGTGCTTTTGACTGAAATGTTCTTTGAGGAACCCAAAATGGATTTTCTGTGGAGTCACTGCCAAAAAACAAACTAAATATTTTATATATTTTATAATAAACTATATTATAAATAAATTATATACACACATACTGTTGAAGTCAGAATTATTAGCCCCTCTTTGAACTTTTTTTTTTATTTTAAATATTTCCCAAATGATGTTTAACAGAGCAAGGCAATTTTTACAATATGTCTGATAATATAAAAGTCTTATTTGTTTTATTTCGGCTAGAATAAAAGCAGTTTTAAATTTTTTAAGAACCATTTTAAAATTATTAGACCCTTTAAGCATTTTTTTCCGATCGTCTACAGAACAAACCATCGATATACAATAACTAATTACCCTAACCTGCCTAGTAACCTAATTTACCTAGTTAAGCCTTTAAATGTCACTTTAAGCTGTATAGAAGAGTCTTGAAAAATATCTAGTAAAATATTATTTACTGTCATCATGTCAAAGTTAAATTAAATCAGTTATTAGAGATGAGTTATTAAAACTATTATGTTTAGAAAAAAAAATCTTCTCTCTGTTAAACAGAAATTGGGGAAAAAAATAAACATGGGCCTAATAATTCTGACTTCAACTGTGTGTGTGTATATAT